>NW_010729304.1:710145-722486 GCF_000365185.1 Nelumbo nucifera
TTGAAGAACAAGGAGAACCGAGCTGGATCGACCCACTCGTAAGTTACCTGCTTCACGGGACCTCCTTGCAGAACGCAGTGCAGCCCAAAGGGTAGAGCGTCAATTGGCTAAGTACGTCATTATAGACAGACAACTGTACAAAACGTCCTTCACGCTCCCCTACTTGCGCTGCTTGCGACCCTTAGAGGCCGGGTATGTACTCCGCGACACCCATGAAGGGTTATGCGGCGGACACTTGGGGGGTAGGGCTCTCACACAGAAGCCATTATGGCAGGGCTACTACTGGCCTACGATAAAAGCAGACACACTCGAGCTCATCAAGAAGTGCGATAAGTGTCAAAGGCACGCTAGCATCTACCACCAACCTGCTGCCGACCTGAAATACCTCACTAGCCCGTGGCCCTTCGCACAGTGGGGAATCGACATACTTGGCCTATTCCCGCCAACAACAGGACAGAGGAAGTTTCTGGTCGTGGCAGTAGACTATTTCACGAAGTGGGTGGAAGCTGAACCGCTAGCAAAAATCATAGCCCACAACATACAAAACTTCTTTTGGAATAACATAGTGTGTCGCTTCGGGCTCCCTCGGTTACTCATCTCCGACAACGGGAAGCAGTTCAAGGATATAAAATTTCAAAATTGGTGTGCCGAAATGAGAATTCAGCAAAATTTCACCTTGGTGGCACACCCCAGGCAAACGGGCAAGTGGAAGTCACCAACAGAGTCATACTCCACGGACTGAAAGCTCGCTTAGCTCAAGCCAAAGGATTGTAGGTAGACGAACTACCTAGTGTACTCTGGGCCTATCGGACTATCATCAAGATTACCACATGTGAGACTTCTTTTAACCTCACTTACGACAAAGAAGCGATGATCCCAGCAGAGATCAAGTTGCCTACACTATGCTTGGAGGCCTATGACGAAGAGACGAATGATGACGAGCTCCGTACTAACCTAGACCTGGTGGAAGAAGTACGAGACCTAGCATTCATCCGGACAATAGCTTACCAACAGAGGGTAGCTCGGTATTATAACGCCTGGGACAAGAAGCGACATTTTTGCATCGACGACCTGGTTCTTTGGATTATGGTACCTGAGCCCCATGTCGATAAGCTTGGACCAAATTTGAAAGGTCCGTACCGAGTAAGACAGGTATATGGGGAAGGTACGTACGAGCTCGAGACTCTGGAAAGGAAGCAAGTACCTCGAGCGTGGAACATTGACAACCTAAGAAGATACTACTTGTGATCACTGAACTGGAGAGAGGACTGCGAGTCACTCCTAGGGGTCCAAGGGCCGTGATGCCGAGATGACATAAGACCTCGGCACTACGATAAGTCCCAGTCGCCTCTTCGACATAGGCAAATTGGTTTTCATGCCCAAGGCATAGACAGATTGGGCACAAACCCTACGACGTCTAGCCCACCTCAGTATATAACAACAGGTTGATCCCATTTGAGGTCAGGCTCGACGGCTTGCCACTAAGGGATAATCGACACCTAAGCGAGTAGCCCGTGTGCAAACAGGTCGGGTATATACCCTACAATGTTCGCCCACCTCGGCATACAATAATGCGAAGTTACCCCTACTCGAAGTCTAGCTCATTAGCACGACAGTTCGGGGTATCCAACACTTAGAAAAAATCTACTTCGGTTATCCCTACACGTAATCCAGCTCGTTAGCTTGACAGTTCGGGGCAACCAACATTGATAAATTTTTGCTCCTATGTGGTTTAGTTCACCAGTTCGGGAGTTGTTTACACTTAGAAAGTTTTGCACAGAGAGTCAAAATGCTTATATTTCATTGATGTAAAATTGAGTACAAAAAAGAAGAAAAAAGAAAACTTCCACTATGAACTGAGCTCGGAGGCTCGGGGTATACATTATAAAGGATCAAGGAAGAGGTTTCTAGTCATCTCGGGGCTCCTCGCCCTTGCCCGAGGCTTCGACAGGAGGGTCCGTCTTCATGCAGCTCTCACCAGCGCCGGTCTCCTCAACATCATTGAACAGGTCGTTGTCGCTTTCTACTTCAGATTCTGGATCCTCAACAACTTTGGCGGCCATTTCTTTTGTTATCCTCGAGGTAGTAATAACACTGAGGTTGAGCTGGGGGAAGTCGCGTCTGGTCAGCCACCTACTAAGTTTAAAACCCTTGCGGTAGCTCGCTGTCCCCACCTCGATCATCTCCTTCCGGTACTCCTCCGAAGTCTTGTACTCCTCGACGACCTTAACCTTGGCCTCCTCTACTGCTTGAAGAAGTATCCCGGTCCGCTCCTTCACATGAGCCTCGAGGTTCTCCACCTCCCTCTTCAGCGTTGCCTCCCGCTCCGCGAGCTCCTTCTTCTCAGACATTAGTAGCGTGATCAACTCTTTCTTAGCCCGCACATCCTTCTTCAGCTGGTTATTATCGTTGCGGGCTAAGTTCAGCTTGGTATGGGCCTTGCGGGAAGACTCTTCAGCTGCGAGGGCCCGCTTCAAATTCACCTCGGATTGATAAGTCAAGGCGTGGATAGCGAAGTTCACCTGCCAAGAGACTCATATCAATGTATATAAACTGATAGCGAAGTTCACCCGCTTCATATCAATGTATATAAACTGATATGTATTGTTTTTCAGGTTACTATAGTTAACTAAGTGGATCTAGACGATTTGAATTGCTTTGATAATCAAATAGTTGATTATTAGATTATTAAATAAAAAAAGTAAAAAGAAGTGTTTTGATCAAAATAATTTGTGTATAAGTGTATTGATGTTTTGAACTTTGCTTTCATACATAAATATAAAATAAAATACATAAATAATTTCATCCTCTGGTAAAGATGGCACTGCATTGAAAATTTTCAATGAACCCAAACCCTAATCCAAGTCGAATATAGTTAAAATCCTTCAAACCGGACAACCCGCTTTGCAACACTGGAACATTCGATCAGTGAATAGGGTAATATTGAAGGCAACTTATAATCTGATATAGTACCATGGGCCCATCTAAAAAGTGACCATACGGTAGTATTGATTATTGAACACAACACGAGTGACCCCAAATGCAAACTTTGGTCAGAAGAAAGGAAGATTATGCAACAACCAATGTCTGTTTATCACAAGGCCGATAATCATCACATGCATGCACGGATGGGTCAGAATAGTCAGAAGCTTCAAAACATCATAAGCTGTACAAATCCAACATAACACGTGTTATGTGCCTTTAGTGCAAATCGTTTTGTACAAAATAATACAAATTTTTGTATTACTTTGGTATGTATTTATATTGTATATATTTGTATTCCTACCAAATTGAATTTAAGTTTTAGTTTGGAAGGAATATACAGTATACATATATACAAAATACATGATTTTATGCTCTATATATTTATATTTATATTCCTTCTAAACTGAGCCTAAAGGTATAGTCTTGAAAGAATATAAATATAAATCAAGGTTTTTAAAATTGAATCGAACAATAAACTGATCATGGGTCTAGTTTTTGGGTCGAATGGTCTAACTGTTTAAATTGAATGGATGGCTCGTTCTGACAAAAAATAAAAAAATAAAAAATAAATTGCTAAAACTGTTGGACAGTTTGAATGGTTCAACCGCCCGGGTCAGCGATTTGCTGACCAAATCAATGGTTTTTGGCAAAATAACGGTTCTAGGGTAAAACACCAATCATTTCTAGTCCGACCGTCTGGTCTGGTCTGTTTTTGAAAACCATGATACAAATATATAAATATGTACAATAAAGTATTATTTTGTATTGTATATATTTATATTTATATTCTTTCCAAACTGATCCTAAAAATAAAATTTGGGAATGACAATGTTTCTCATCCCTCTTGGATACCTAGGCTTCATTTGGCATTCCTTATTTTAAGGACTTATCTTCTTTTTGCAGTTAAAAACTCATTGTCTATAGGGGCATTTTAATTGCAAAAAGGAGATAATTCCTGAATGCCAAATACAGCCCTAGCCTCTAGGGTCAGGAATAAAGACTGTTCTTGCGGGACCAGATAAATATTTTTAAAACATTATTTATATGCTAAAATTTGTAAATATTTTTGTATAATTATGTTAGTTAAGTGTTAAACCGATTTATATTAATGATTTTTTCTTTTTTAATAAATCTTTTCCCCAAGCAAACTTTTAATTAGGAAAATAATTTGGAAATGGAGGATGAAAAGTATGGTCCCTATCTCGAACCTGCCCCATTGCTATTTCTAAAAAAAACTATAACTGACCCGACCCACCAATCCGATAGGTTGCCTGATTTCCCCTCATTTGTATTTAATATGACATTTAAAAACGTTTGAAGTAAAGAAATTATATGAATTCAAAGCTATAGTTTTAAAATTTTTGAGGCTGTATTTTTCAAAACCCAAATTATTCATAAACCATAATTTCATATACTATGTATTTTTTGAATTATTAATATATTTTTTAATGTGTTTGAATTTTGAAAAAAAACCGCATTTTTAAAAGTCAATACATGTATTATATTGGAATTTGCTAACTATATGTGGTCCATATATCCAACTTTGCCCGGGTTGAGGTTTCATGGTTGGTGCCCCATCTGCTCAAAATCCTCTTGACCCGACTTATTAGCCCGTTTTCATTTTTCACCGATTGCTCAAAAATTTACAAGCTTAAGGCGCCAGTATACAATAAATATGTACAAGGACCTACCAACCAGGCAACCAAAGATGGAAAAGGATTGAAAGAAAATCAATGCCGGAAGGGACAAAATCGAAGAACCCGGACAAGAAAACCCAACTCAATCAATAATATCCACTTTTGACATTCAAATTTCATAAACAGATCAGGACGAATAGAAAAGTTACTGTTACATTCTCGACCAATTTTCTCCACCACATAAAATATATTTCTTTTGGGAGGAAGTCCTCTATATATTTTTCCATCCCAGATTTTAGCCTAATTCACAAAAAAAAAAAAAAAAAAAAAAATCAAAGCCCCGCACAAGATAATTTGCATTTAATAGTTGCTGAGGAATTATGAAGTGTGGAGCTCTACAGTGACTTGACTTGAGGGAAAGCCTCCATATAATACAATAAGATAAAAAACCAAAGTATTTATTGGTCATTTTGGGTCTCAGGACCAAAGCAAAGATATTTCTTTTCGAATATTTCAAAACATGAAATAACCACCTCTAAAAACTGTTCTGAAAATATCAATTGAAATTTCAGTTAAATATCCTGAAGATTCTTAGATATTATGAAATGGGGAGTAATGGGGGCTAAGGGTTTCAATGGATTGGTTTTGGATTGGACCCCATCCAGTTCAAGATCAATTTGGATGGATTGGACGGACCAATAAGATATATTGGATTTGATCAATTCGGTCTAAAAATATTTATTAGATTGAATTGGACCTAGTTCATCTGTAATAAATTTATATTCGATTGAGTTGGATTAAGCCAATATCTGGTCCATTGATATAAGATAAGAATATATATGTCAATGGACCGGGTTTGGGTGGAAACAAATTTAAATCAAAATGAATTTGAACAGATTGGATGGTCTAGACATTGAATTGGATCGGTCCAAATTGGTCCAAAACATTCATTAGATTGGATTGGACCTGGTCCATTTATAATGGACTCACATTGGACTGGATCGGATTGGACCAAATCCAGTCCAATTGACACCCCTAATTTGGGCACATCTCATTTTTGATAAACCGGGCATATTCTGATATTCCCAGTGAAAAGACAAAGAAACCACAAATATGGGGTATTTTTGTCTTTTAAGACATGTATTCGAGCAATGGGTAGGGATATGACCCTTTTATCAAAAAAATGGAATGTACCCAAATCACCCTATCCCCTTCCCAGAATGTTGTTGAGAAGTTTTCCATATAATACTTTGATAAAGACAGAAATGTTTTAGAATTAATTAATTTAGGCTGAAACAAATATAGGCAAACTGTTCAGGATCAATGCTTAACTTCACAGCCACATTTGCTAAGAGCTGCTCCTGATTAACTTCCCATCAACTCATTAACTCATGCATTAAGCCCTTAACTAGGCTTTTCTGGCTTTGGAATCCCTTGCATCACCATGCAGTAATGTTATTTCTAAATTCTTAATTTCTCTAACAGTTGGCTCAACTTGGGTTTAATCATACTCTATTAGGGTGTTTAACCCTATATAACACACTAAATATAGTTAAACCCCCAGTCTTGGCCTCTCCTAAATAGATGAAACTTGAGACATGCACTGGATTTTGACACTTTTGTTTAACCTAAATATGAACAATTAATGTATACAATGGATGTCATTAATTTATCCTATAAAATGTTAGAGTAATAAAGATATATAAGCCTTTAAACTTTTTTTTTTCTATAGGTATTCAAATTCAAAACACTAAACATATCAGAATCTGATATTTGTATCCAGATCAGATCCATATGCAATACCGTTAGGAGGAACTATCTGATTCAATGCCAGCTTACAAGTTAATAATTTAAATCATTTTGCTAGTGAAGAAGATCCTGGGCAGTGGGCACCGATGAAGTGAACCACAGGTGCAAGTCCACGCGTGCTCCAGCACAGTTCTTCAAATGAAGAAATCCATTCCTTGGTTGATATTTGATAGTTTGTTGTTTTGTTAAGAGGAAGTTTGTCTATATATGCTAAAGGTGACCATATATACCATGGTATATATAAATATGCCTGTTGGTGGTCCCTTTCCCTTTGATAGCTATTTCATTTCAAGTTTTGAACGAAATTTTCATAAAGTTCTGGTTGAATAGAGTCCATGTCCAAACATGTCCATTGCATACTGCATACCACCACCTACCGCTTATATAGACAGCGATGAGCCCCACATATAATATGCCCATAAGGGGAAGGGGAAGTGGGGGGTTCAACATTTTTTCACTAACCGTAACCAAACCCTAGGCTCAGTTTAGAAGTGTAAATACAAATATGTACAGTACAGATACATACAAAATGTAAGGTTTTGCACTCTACATATTTGTATTTGTACTTTCAAACTGAGCCCTAGTTTTGATGCAGTAGAGAGAAATGATGCTATAACAGTGCAACTTTCAATGTAAGCTGAGTCTACATCATTCAGAATTCAGAACCACTTGCTTGCTGGGTCCATGATCAGATCATAGAGAAACTAGACACTGTGTGTGGGTGAGTTTCAAGCTATGATCAGACTAGAGCTTTTGCAAGAAACTAGAGTTACCCAATTGGGTTGCATTATTGGAGTACTGGTCAGGGATGAGTTTTGGATTGTTTTGAGGCAGACAGGAAAAGGGTGGGGGGGGAGGGGACCTCTTTTTTAATTTCCTTTTTGAAGGATTAAAGTTTTTGCTCTTTTTCTGAAGGCTGCAGGGACTAAAGGATTTTGAAAGCTTAATATCCATTGAATACAAAGTCACCAAAGAAAGCAATTATTGCTGTTGTGAGGAGTCATTTATATTATTTTCATCTGTGACAAAAAAATAAAAGAGACTGATATCCTTTTAGTCTTTAAGTAGGAATAAGTAAATATATTGATGTTAACAAACTACCAGCCTGTCCCTTTGGTACACCACCCCAGATCTCCATTGACTCAACTTAAAAGAGGAACTATGACTCAGAAGCTAGAGGCTGAATTGAGGTCCCAATCAAAAAATAGTTCCTCCAGTCCATGAAAGCTAGCTTCTCAATGGTGACCTGAACCCCCACCCCAAACTTCTTGAGTGTTAAAAGCATGACTGGTTGGGTTTGCAGGTAAATTGGACATTATATTAGTTACAATAACATCTGGTAAATTTAATTACTAGTTACTGTTTACTGATGAAACCGCCTGTCGCTCGCCGGAGGAGACTGCCGGATGCCAGATCCGAATATTTGTCCAGGTACAAACACCCAAGACATTACAGATAGTCAATTGCAGCCTCGCCAGTCGTTTTAGTCTTTTAGATCATCGTTGTACTTAGAAAATTAAAATATTTGCTACCATTGTCAGTTATCAGGACAATAATGAGATGATGATTTTGACAAATCCAGAAGGCACCCAAACTATGGGTGCTGATTTCCTCTCAAGGCAGTTTGGGAAAAGATGTTATTTGGAAGATTAATAGATGATTTTATTTGAGTTTGACATATATATATTAAATACAATATATTGGATAGACATTGTGGAATATTTTATTCATTTTTTAGTTTCTGAGGCTAATATCTTCCACCAATGTATGGTCTATATAATTCCAACATCTCTCTTCCTGTCATGGAATGATGGAAAGTTTGGGATTCTGAGTTCTGACAATTGAGTATGCCAGAGTCAAGATAATATCTGGTTCAGGAAGAAGAATATTTACTCTCTTTTGGATGTAATTAATTTTCAATTTGTGTCTTTCTGTGTAAGAATGTCTTTTTTTTTTCACAGGACACAGGCAATTTTAGACATGAATGTGTGTGTTGGAATTAGAACTGAAAGAGAACAGCTTGCACTTAGAAAAGTTGGTACAAGATTAAAGGCAAATTTATTGACAAGATAACTTTCACTAAAAGAAATTTCTCTGAACGACCTCTTCCTTGACAAAAATTACATATTAAGGCTGTATTTGGTTGCAGTGCAATTTTATTTGCACTAGTACAAATGCATGAGAGTCCAAATGTAAAAAATGTAAATTCTTGTTTAATTTTATTTTAGATTTTACTTTATTCTGCTTCATGTCTTAATTTACTTTATTGTTTACTGCAATTAAACAAAATAAGCTAAAATTTAAAACGAAAATAGGTCAAAATTTACACTTAAATCATTTGCATTGCCATAATTTTGCATCAATACAAATTTATTTGCATTGAAACCGAACACAGCCTAAGGGGGTATTTCTACAATAATGATGTTTTTGTTTTGAAAATCAAAACCAAGCTGGTTTTGTTTTAAAAAACAATAATGGTTTTTAAACAACAGATGAAAAATATATATAATTTATAATTATATATATTTTTTTGTAGTGAAAAAATTATATAATTTATGGACGAACATGATATTAATTATTAAACAACAGATGAAAAATATTCTTGAAAGCAGAAATTCAAGAACATGTTTTTTGTTTTTTGTTTCAGCTTTGAAAACAAAAAATAAGTACGTATATAATCAAGAAAGCATCTTCTTAAACATCTAATTGAAAAAGAAAGGAATGGTAGAGAATATATTCCGAGACAACTTCTTCTAAACCGATAAAAATAAAGTTAGTTTGTTAGTTGTTACAGCAGGTGAGTTGTCATGGGTGCCTTTCTATTCGATCGATCTTGACTGCTCATGGGAAGGGATTATACAGTCTTGGCGCATTCTCGCGGGAGAAGAATGTTGCCTCTTCTTTTTCATAGCTTGGTGATAGGGGTGACAATTGGATTGGATTTGGTTCAATCCGATCTAGTCTAATGGTAGTCCATTATAAATGGATCAGGTTCAATCCAATCCAATGAATGTTTTGCACCAATTTGGATCAGTCCAATTCAATGTTTGGACCGTCTAATCTGTTTAAATTCATTTTGATTTAGATTGGTTTCAACTCAAACCCGGTCTATTGACATATATATTCTTATCTTATATCAATGGACTAGATATTGGCTTAATCCAATCCAACCCCGTATAAATTTGTTATGAACAAACCAGGTCCAATCCAATCTAATAAATATTTTGGACTGGATTAATCCAATCCAATATATCTTGTTGGTCCATCCAATCTTTCAAATTGATTTTGGACTGAACGGGGTCTAATCCAAAATCGGTCCATTGACACCCTTATTTGGTGAATGTTGGTAGGGTCATTTCTCTATTTAAATGACATTAATTGGGTACTTACGCCTGTGCTACAGCCAAACATGGTTATTGAACTTCTCTCTCATTTCATCTCCAGTGCATGCATGCATTTTTACTGGTTTGTTTTTCTTTCTCTTTTATTTCTCTTGAGATCATAAATTGGGTATATAAATTTCAAAGTTTTAGAAATATATTCTCTTGAAAATTCGTATATTTTGACAATTTGATTAGTGGGTTTCATTCTTGTAATCTTAATATCAAAGAATTTAGTATCTTCTCTGGCCTACTTTTTCTTTATTTGCAGTGAAATTTTCATTTTCATTAGCTAAATGTAAGGGAGTATAAATGGGCAGAATGTAAATTCTGGTTTACTTTTGCTTCGATTTTATTTTGTCTTATTTGTTTGTGAGAGATAAATTATATCATCCCCACGCGCAGGAGGAACG
Organism: Nelumbo nucifera; assembly: GCF_000365185.1. Next base: position 720,370 of record NW_010729304.1, read on the forward strand.
TTATTTATTTGGAAGGAATAGGGTAAGAAGCAAAATTAATAATGACACTATTGTTTGGATAAGTTTCAGGATTTACGCTTCTAAAACCCTAAAGCAGAAAGCTTAAAATCGAAATTAAAAGTGTTTTATTAATGTTTTCTGAAAACAAATCTTACCAAATGCTCAAAATTCTTTTCATCTCAGCCTTGTTTTTCATAGTCCACCTCAAAAGCAAAAAGCTCATCCAAATAGAACCCTTAGTTATTAAAAACCCTTTTCTTATTGTGTCTATATATAGTACAGAACATTAGCTACATGGGCTTGAAGAAAACTTTTAATAACTTAAAATTAGCACTATCCTTTATAAATTAACAAACCACTTAATATTTTGCACTGAGCAAACATATGGGATTAAGGGTCCATTTGAGAGGGTTGAGCTAAAGATTCAGTTAATTAAGCTGGTTCAGCTGCTTTGAAGTGCCCCATATAAGTTATTCAACAAGGCTGAATTAAGCAGCCCTTCAAATAACTGACTGACATCTGATTTGTAACACTCGATTTTTCAATAAACATAGCTTATAGACTGTTCATATGGGATCTACTATTAGACAGTTATGCCCTTAGCTTCAATCAGATTGATGTATCTTTTGACATTTATTGTAAATGAATAAAGTACATGATTGATTCATGTCATTGTGGTGTGTTTTTGTATAATACCCTTAAACTGGACACTTATGAAACTCGTGTTAGTTTAGAATCTTCACAGCCGCTGTTAGTTTAGAATCTTCACAGCCGCTGGATAAATCTGGGGAGATTTATCCTGCCAAAACTGACACTGATGTGCTGCCAAGTTGGTTGGGGTGGTTTGTCTCAGTTTCTAGGGTGAGACCTAAGGTACATGCAGTGTGAGTTTTCTTGAAACCCTGAACCGGACCAAAATTCCAGTATTGCCCTGGACCTTGGAGATAGATGAGTAAAACTGGAATGTTACACCTGACCCCTATACTCGACTATGATACTGTACTAGGTGTCGGATCGGACTGTCTTTGATATGCCAATCAATGAAATCCTTAGAGGGGGTCAAAACCTAGGTATGTTGGGACAGTCTGAGAATTCATTTGAGTGGGTGATCATAGTGACAGGATCAACCCCTTTGTCGGACAAAGTGAATGATCGGGGATGCACTATCTCTGATAGAAACCTAAACTACCGGTAGTGATAACGGATTATCCTTATCACTTAAAGAGTTTAGATCCAAATAAATATTTGGATCAGAAAACTCCTAATCAAATTAGGAGGTTGTCTCTTTAAGGCTATAAATAAGAGAGTAGGGTGGACATGGAAAAGACACCAGACATATCACAACAATCTGCAGAGTTCTTCCCTGTTCTTGCCACCCCTACCCAGTTTGATCTCTACTTGCGGGAGAGATCAATAATTGTTCTTGATATTGCTTCTTGGTAGAAGAAGCAATCTGAAACCGTGCTCACTAGCCTTCTACTCCATTCTTGCTGAAGAACCGCCCTACTGATCCTGCTTCACCACACACTGTGTCATCTTCATTGGAAGCGGATTTTGATTATCTCCTTGGGCGTGAACACCTTCATTGGGAGTTACTGCTACTCCGTATCAGGTATATCCCTCTCCTCCCTTTTTGGTTTCAGATCTGGTTCGGTTTGGTTCAAGATTAATCATTGAAAATGAAGTTTTCTAAAATAGGGAATGCGATTCCCAAATGGGAGAGAGAGAAATTTTTGAAATTCCGCCCAACCTTCCTGCAGGGTTCGGCCATCCATATGATGGATCTTTCTTCCCTTCGTCCACCTCAAAAAGCCAAAAACCGCTACACTTCAGTCTGAGTGCCCATTTGGAAGGACTTTCAGACAATAGCTTTTGGTGTTGCATGAGTCAAGAAATCCAAAAAATTGTGAAACGCTATTTAGTAAAGATACGGAAAATCAAAAATAGGTTTACATGAAACCAAAAATCAATTTTACAGTGAAGCACCATGGTAGCTAGGTAGAAGTGACTTAGTCAACACGGTTTGTTGAATGCATAAGCCCCTCGAAATAGGGGTGGCAACGAGCTGCTCGAGCTCGGCTCGTGAGACTCGCAAGCCGACTCGAATATATATATAT
>NW_010729304.1:722531-771873 GCF_000365185.1 Nelumbo nucifera
ATATATATATATAATATATATATTATAATTATTAATTATAATAATTCCTAATTTTTTAAATATCAAATAAAAAATATTTTTATATATAACTTTTTATTTTTATAAAATATTTTTCGTCAAAATCAAGCTCAAGCCAAGCCACTTGAGCTTATAAATTTTTGACTCGAACCGAGCTTGATCTCAAAGTTTTGACTCGAACCGAGCTCGAACCTAGTAGTATTCGGCTCGGCTCGGCTCGGCTCGGCTTGAATCCACCCCTACCTCTAAACATGCTCTCAATATTAAGTGCTGTTTAATAACAGCTGAAGTGGCTGAAATAGATGCCTTTATTACTGTGTTATTCATTCAGTGGGTAAAATAATAATATAATAAATAAAATATTTAGGTTTAATAATCAGCCCCACATGCCATTCAGCCATTATAAAGTTCAAAAATTTACATGATTCACTAAAGACAAAGCAATTAATAAGTTACTGGTTTCTCTTACTGGTTTCTCTTAATGGTAGGGTAGGCTATATTTGGTTTGAAGGTAAAGGTAAGGAAGGGAAAGATAGAAAAACCTATAAAATGTTCGTACAATTTTTCTTACTTTTTCCTTCAACCCAAATACAGCCTAAAATTTTATGTGTGGTTGAACAAATTACTTGTTAAGATTTTCCTGTATGCGTGATCAAACAAAAGAACAAATTAAAATAAAAGACGCTAAGACACAAAACGAGCACAAAAAAAATGGTAGAAATAAGCAAGAGAAGCTACAACTGATTCATATATATTTCCATGGTTTTCAAAATCGGACCGGATCAAACGGTTGGACTGGAAAAACCAAGAACTGGTCAGATGATCGGTTTCATTTTTCCTTAAAATTGGGATTTTTAAAAAAACTGTTGATTTTGGTCAGCAAACCGCTGACCTGGACAGTTAACTGTTTAAACGGTTTTGACCATTTATTTTTATTTTTATTTTTTGTCAGAATGGGCCGACCGTTCAACCTGGTAACCGGACCCCTAATCGATTCGGCCTCCAGGTCGATTTTAAAAACCATTGATATTTCATTTTATTCAAAGATGATGCAAACCTACTTACTCGAGAATAATGCCAGTACCATGCGGGACAAAGTTTGATTTCTACATCTGACTCCCATGTGATAAGGGGTGAGATCTTTGTCTCATCTCTCTCTCTTTCTCACTATAAAAAATCAAAATCTCCATGACAAAAATATGGGATTGATGCAAAGTGGGCAATCCAAATACCCGACTATAGGTTGGCCATTTCTTCCCTTTAACACAAATACACAATCATACAAAGTTTTTTTTTTTTTTTTCACTACGCCAAGAAGCACAAATATACAAAGTAGAAAAAAATATTGTTATGAACCATTAAAATGAGGGTCTACCGTATAGCACATTTCAGCCGAGTCTGAATCTCCTGCCCACAAAAACTTTACCCACATCTACTCACATAACATCGCAGCCACACATGAGGAACATCACATCCTCCTACATAGTATTAAGCACAGGTTAATGTTCTCAATACACAGAGGTAGTGTATTATGGATATACATGAGTAGAATTCTTTTTCCCCTTAATAAAAGTTTACAAAAAGAAAGATGTTCCAGATGTATGGCTGAAACATGATTTGAGGTTGGTGTGAGGTGAACTCTATGAGGAATAGATACGAACTCAGCTTGCATATTAAATGGAATCCAGATTATTAGCTGTGTTAGGTCGGGGTTGTTTATTTAACCAATAACAATGTTGTATTGTTGTCAGCCAACTTTTTCTCAAAACAAAAAGTTGATGTGTTAGTCATAAACATGAGATATATAGTACTCCCACTTTCCAAGATAAGCCCCACATGGACAGACTAGAAGTTATGTTTGCTGAAAAATGTGGAGAACCCAAGTGGGTTGTCAATTAGTCATTTGAAGAGCTATCTGCTTTCTCAATCTTCAGCTCAGACCTCCCAAATGTGCTCATATTAAATTATCTTTTCCTATGCATGAAATCTACTCGCTTATATTTAAAAAAAAAAAAAAAAAAAACTCTACTCGCTTATGTGATTTTTTTTTATCTTTATGCAAAAAATTGCGTTTTATGACCGTTTAGTCATAAAAATTCATTATTAAAAGGGACATTTTTGTCTCATCCAAGTGTTTGCAACTTTTCCCAAGTAAAAATATTTATCCACCTGGGAAATGGATATCACTTATATATATATACCCACCAAATGTAGATGTTTGATGTTGATGATAACTCATCCTGTCATCCATCTAATAATTTTCGTTCTTAATCTATCTATACTACTTTAAAAATCACAAATAACCTCAAAAATATTTCTGAAATTATATGAGGGCAAAATTTATGCCTTCATATTTAATTTTATTGATAAAAAATGAGGACAAATAGGGTAATTAGTTATTGATATTAAATGAGTTGAAAAGAGGTAATTCTAAGATATTTAATGCATTCAATTCTCTCTCGTTATATCCAACATTTAAGGTAGTAACTTGAATTCATCTTCATTGAATCATATATTTAAGACATTTTTGTTTTTTTCATCATTACTCTATTAATTAAATGCATACATAATAAATTAATAATTCCAATAATATGAAAAACTTATACTTTTAAAATCTACCTAGAAAAAAAAGTATTTTCATCTAGGTGGTAGTAAGAAATTAAACCATTTTGGGTCAAATGGGTCAATCCATGTTGCCACAATTAAATAATAAAATTCAAAAATAATAAAATGCAAAAAATTGAGAACATTTTTTTACATCATATATTCTACATATAAAACAATAATAAGTATGATAAATACGAAATGTTTTTTATTAATGATGGAAAATGAATGTAAAATTTAAATCATATATTTAAGATATATTTTTATCATTAAATTCTACTAATTAAATCCACAACACTAATTTTAATAGTGAAAAAATAAATATTTTGAAAAGTTATTTGAAAACAAAACCATTTTCTCTCTCCTGGTGGCAAGTAAGCAATTCAACCATTTGGGCTCAAATGGATTAATAAATAATGCCATAATTAAATAATAAAAAATTAAATTTAACAAAATATTTAATACAAAATTTAAAAATAATTAGGCATATCTCTAATATTTTATATTCATTATACTAAACAAATATAATTATGAAATGTAAGAAGTATTTTTATTAAGATGAAAATGGAATGCCGAATTTAAAATTTACTTAGAAATGAAATGATGTCATAGTCAAATAATAAAATTTAAAAAAATAGAAAATAAAAAGAATCACAAAAAAAATAAATAGAGAAAAAATTGGGCACATATCTAATGTTATATATTTATAAAAAATTATATATTGGGTACATCTCTTATATTATACATTCATTATATTGAGCAAAAATCAGTATTATACCTAAGAAATAATTTTGTCAATGATGGAAATGTAATACAAAATCAAACTATTTTTCTTTTTGGGTGGTGAGTTAATGATTTGAGTTAAATGGATTAATCGATTATATGATAGCTAAATAATAGTTTTTTAAAAAAATAAAAAAGTACAAGTAATCAAAAGAATATATAAAAATTATATATTAATTATGTCAAACAAAATTAAGTGTGATAAGTAAAAATTGTTTATATAATATAGATGAAATATATAATTTAACTAATTCGAAAGCTAACTTCTTATCTAAATGGTGGGTCAATGATCCAACTTTTCAAAGAAAGTCATGATGTCATAATTGAATAATAAATATTTAAAAAGGATAGAACACAAAAAATGAAAAAGGTATAGAATTTTGTTGAAAACATTTACAAACATTTCTAATGTTCTATATTCATCATATTAAATAAAAATAATTGTCAAAATAAAAAATCATGTTCTCACAATTAAATAATAAAATTTAAAAATAGATAAATGAAAAAAATTGGGAACTTTTTTATCATCATATGTTCGACATATTAAACAATAAGAAATATTTTATCAATGATGGAAATTGAATGTAAAATTTAAAATCAATTGAAAATAAAACTATTTTCCTATTCTTTCTCATTAAATCTTATATTTAAGATATTTTTTTCATCATTAAATTTTACTAATTAAATTCACAACATTAATTCAAAATCATTTTCTTCTCTCCTAGTGGTGGGTAAGCAATTCAACCATTTGGAGTCAAATGGGTTATAATAAAAAATTAAAATAAGTAAAATATATAATACAAAATAAATAAAAAATAGGGCATATCTCTAATATTGTATATTCATTAAACTAAACAAAAATAAGTATCAAATGTAAGGAGTATTCTTAATAATGATGAAAATGAAATGCCAAATTTAAATTCTACCTATAAATGTAATGATGTTATAGTCAAATAATTACAGTAATTACTATTATAATTTAAAATTTTCACGTGCAATGAATATACACGTTTACTACAAGTATTTATATTTATTTTTAATCATATTTTTATTTTTATTAATTTTTAATTTTATCTTAATTATAGTATATCTAAAATTTAAATAATTAATATGAAAAAAATTATCACGTATAACGTACTTGCTTATAATATAAATAATTTCCCCCTATCTTACTTATAACAAAAAAAAAAGCCGTCCTCCGAGATAGAAATATTCTTATGACCTTATCCGCACACAGATTAACTCGAATCAATGGTTTCCAAATTTTGATTTGACCATTTTTATGTATGTTGGTGGCTGTTTTGAGAGAGAAAGGCTATAGGCCTCAGAGCAATTATTTTGCTTTTATGTTGTAAAAATAGGAATTTGCTTTAATTAATGTTTTTTAATGGCGTGTGCCTTTCCAAAGTTTAACTTCTGCGTGTGGGATTTGTTCTTCCTTATTTTCATAATTCTGATTTTGTGGTGTTGGTCCATTTGCCAATTGTAATCAAGCTAGCTACTTTATATGAGCAATTCTATTATTGTCTATATTCATCAACTAAATTGATTGATCCATTTTCCAATTATTATTATTATTATTATTATTATTATTATTATTATTATTATTATTATTATTATTATTATTATTATTATTATTATTATTATTATTAACGTGATGACTTTCTCTCTCTCGGGTTCGTCCCAAGGGGCTGTTAGTCCATACCCACCCAACCTCAAACCTAGTGGTAGCATGATTTGATTTCAATTCTCCGCTACAATGAACTAGAAACCTTAGCAATTGAGCCACCATCATTTAAGAGGGCATTGTATAACGTGAATTGTTCTTCTTATTGTCGGTTTTAAAAACAAATCAAACATATATTTGAAAACAGATTGTTGATTGTTTCTTAAAACAAAAACATAAAAACATGTTCTTGGTTGTGTATGTGTTTTTTTTTTTTTTTCTTTTTCTTTTTGTTTTCAAAACTAAAACCAAAAATATGTTCTTGAATCAGGTCTTAACAACATGTTTTCTTCGTATTATTAAACATCATATTTCATAAATCATATAATTTCTATACTAAAATATTTGTTTTTATTTTAAAAATCATTATTTTGTTGGTTCTAAAAACATGTATTATTTTTTAAAATCAACTTATTTTTTCCTTTAGGTTCAGTTTGGAAAGAGTATAAATGCAAATATATATAGTACAAATATATGCAAAATAATACAAAATATAAGATGTTGCCCTCGACAATTTACATTTGTACTCTTTCCAAACTGAGCCTTAAAAACAAAAATAGAATTCAAGAATATATGTTTTCTATTTTTTGCTGATGTGACAATTTCTAAAACAAATATAAATAAAAACATTCATCTATACCACTAGGGTTTGAACTGAACTAAGTCGAACCCTAATCAGTTGTCAATGTACGAGTTTGAACTGACCAGGTCCAACATTTTGGATCTACACCTAGACCTACTAATCGGTCCAGACTACATCCACCATGGAGTACTGCGTAGGGTATATTAGTCTATGTCTACGTCCACCATAGCCATAAAGGGAGTTGATTGCTAGAAACACCCAAATAATAAAGGGAGGGTCCCCCATCAGATGGATAGCCTTGATTTGCCACATCATCCCTCGACATGTCAGAGAGCTGCCTCGATCGGGTAGTAATTGAATGTTCAAAGCAGGTTGGATTTGAATGGAATGCCACCAAAAGCTTTACAAATTGGAACGTGTGAGATGACTCAAACAGGCCAGACTGCTCCATTAACGGACAAAACAAGCCTTCTGCGTTCAGAGCCTCAGAGGTCGTGTGTGTTGGGTGGGTCTGTAAGCAGAGGCAGCACTTGTCCAAACTTTGAAGTTGGAATCCATAAACTATTCAGCAACGATATCATGCATCTATCATCATAGAAACTTGTGGGACAACCTACCCCCAACTAAAATTTTACAATTTATGCTTAATCGACATGCCAACTTTGATTGGCCATTTGATTGAAACCCACCAAATTTTAGTGTGAGAAAGTAACACAATATCACTCCTCCTCTACTGGATAGCATCGAAGTCACCATATTTAGTCTTTTCGTCAAAATTCTAAACAAAGTTACAAACCACCAAAGAAAGAGACGTGAGAAATGTGAATAGCTATTGAAGGATATTTTCGTCAAACCACGTTACCGTACTTCGACCGAGAAGAGGCTTTTCTCGAACTCCGGTTTTCTAACCCTTTCGGTCTTTTCGTGGTTCCAATAATCTACCTCTTTGATTACGAAATGCCAATTGTATCCCAAAATATTAAACAAACGCAGCACAGCTTATCTAATTACAATAACAAAAAAAAAAAAAGTTGAATTCCAACGTTTTACTTTTTTTTTTTTTTTCTTTTTACTCTTTGTGTGTTATCTGCTAAGTAAATAATGTTTTTTTCTTTTTTATTGATTAGTTAGAGGATATATATTGCAAAATTTAGTATCCATCTATTTTAATTTTTAATTAGTAGCAACCTTTGGTTTGGTGAGGAATACGTGAGAGAGAGATATTTAATTCTTTTCCTAATTAAACACAAATAATAAGCATTGTCTAAGAAAGAAAAAACATAGAAAATTTAGACAATCTAAGGATTATTGCCATATCCATAGTGTATAATCAAATAAACGTGCTAAATCAACAAAACAATTGAAATCCCTATGGCTCAGTTTGGTAAGAGTGAAAATACAAATATATACAGTGCAGAACATATATGTTAATTTCTAAACTATAATTTAGTGGTTGATGAGATTTAGATGCTTGTCGGGTTTACATTTGAGCTGTTATTAATTTTTAAGGATGATTTCAAGAGTTCCATTGGTTTTAATTACTTGTTTTCATCCGTGAGTTTTGCTCCCTCTCTTTCTCTTTCTTCTACATCAAATTTGTTATTATTATTTGAATTATTTGGACATGATAATTCGAAGCATCAGCTCTAAGAAAAAGAACCCCACTTTTCTAAATTGTTGATGTACTTATCTATTGCTCACTGATAACTAGTCTATTATGACTAACAAATTATTTAAATTCTCTCTCTATGGATGTTTCTACTTAAATTTCCATGTGCAAAACTAAACTTTGACCTTTAGAATGTCAAGTATCCTTGCATGTAAGATATTCAGATAAAAGAATTGCATTTAGTTCAGCATTAGTTTCATTTATTGATAAACTAAAGTTGTGTTTGGATAAACTTCAAGATTTGTGCTTTCAAAGCCCCAAAGCACAAAGCCCCTATAGTTCTAGGCTTTGCATTTTGGAGCTTGAAAATATTTTGGCTTTAGAATATTACTCTTTTTTTTTTAAATTCTATTATTATCAAACGTTCAAAGCTTATCCAAATGACTCACAATGTTATATTAAATTGCTCATATAAATATGATACATTTACATTTTAATGAGGTTGATAAAACATTAATTACTCAACATCTAACTTCCATGGTACATTTGAACATTAGTATACAAAATTCAGATAGACAACCTTCATGGTTGAAATTAAGCAGTGCATCATACATTATTGCATTGGCAAAAGGCGAGAAGAGGAAATTATAATAGGGGAACGGATCTAACTGCTATTATATGAAAAGACAAAGATATTCAGTCTTTATCAGTTTTCTGAGCACATGCATGTAGATCTACCGGTCATTAGGTTCAAGAAAAAGAAAAAGAAAGCCAGTCATTAGATGTGAGACATGTTGAATGCATGTTCTTCAATAATCATGCAGTCATATTACTATTATTTGCATTTTCTTGAACGTCTGGTATTGTTTTGATCAATGTAAATTGATAATTGATTGCCCGATGAGGATCACTTGATCAACTCAAATCCTTAAGTACAGGACAATATTTTGGAAAGTTAGCTCATCAGTCAATATGGATGAATACATACAAACCCACTTACAGCTCTTGTAGCCATACCTTTATAGAAACAGAAAAGAGAAGAAATTTCTTCATTATTTATCTTTTAGTGATCAATCATATATGTTGGACAAAGTAATTGCATTTGTATTGCATTTAGGGAATGGGGGTAGTTCATTTTTGTTACTCCAACTACTTTACCTCCTACCCAATTCAACAAACATGGGATAATATGTCTTTGATTTCTTAGACAAGAAGAATTAGTTAACTATTGTGTTTGATTTAATTTCAAAGACAAAAGGGACCATATAGGCATAGGGTAATCTTCTTTATTATAATTTATTTCTTGGGATCCAGCCCAACAGACAAGAATTGGAATACTAAAAAGTAAAATCCCTCCAATTACATAAATGAGTGAAAAGGGGATGAATCTGACATAATTGGAAATGACAAGGTCTTTTTCTTTAATACAAATCGCAGAACAGATAGACATAGCTAACATGAATACAAGCCTGCAATCTGACATGAATTTGGATTTTTTCTCCTTTTCTTCTTCCCTTCTGGCCTCTTCTCCCTATGAGATCCAAAAACTCAGCACAAAATATATACTTTTTTTTATATATATAGAAAAAAACTCATAAGCCCTTTTTTCTGATTTTCTGCACCTTAAAAAAAGTCGTCCACAAAATTAAAATATTAAAAAAAATGGGAGGAAAAGGAAAGCAAGCCCAAACAAAAACATAAAACAAATCTCATAAATCTGAATTCAAGTTGTGGTTGAGATTCAACCTCGCCAGACTCTTATACTGCAAGAGACAAACCCAACTCAACCATTAAGGCATAAACTGTTTATGAAATAACTCTCTCTCTCTCTCTCTCTCTCATTTCCTCTTCAGAGTTGCCCGTTATGACCCACCGGAAAGCCAGACAGTCTTGATTTTCCATCAAGCTTTAATTTCACCTCCATGCAATATTCTTTGATTGCACCGCGCCATGTGGGTATATATATGTAAGAGCCGTTAATGTGATATAGTGGATAGATAGTATTTTGGTGGGTTAAGTTTAATAGACTACACCATATTTCAGATTTGGAATGCTCGCTGTGTCACCTTTAAGATGTTCCAACGATGAAAGGCAAGGGGAGATGGAGAGTTGTCCAGATGGGGTTGGTGACTTCTCGGACGTATTTCCTGGCGGAAACTTGCTGGATGGTATCGATTTCGATGATCTTTTCGTCGGCATCGAGGACGGAGATGTGTTGCCAGATTTGGAGATGGACCCAGAATTGCTGGCCGAGTTTTCGGTCAGTGGCTGCAGTGGCGGTGAGGAATCAGCTGAGAAGAATGCATCAGCATCAGTTGGGAAGGTAGAAGGGAATGATAGTGGAAGAAGAGAGGACGAAGAAGAAGGCAAAAGTTGGGCTTCTGGTTTGGTTTCAAGTTCATGTCAAACCGAAGAAAATCAGGAAATTTTGAGTAAGAGAGAAGAAGCGGTTGCTGTAAATCCACCCCCAAAAGTAGCTGATAAAGGCCGCAAATCATCGACGCAGCCGAAAGCTTCCCAAGGGAAGCGGAAAGTGAAGGTAAACGGCAATGGGTCTATATTAGGAAGCTGATATGCTGGTGCTTTTTCACAGTAGCCGGACCATTAGGTCTGACTGTAACTATTAAGGACTCGAAGTTGTTCTTTTACAATTAAGTTTCCTGACTCATTTAAGAAGCCAAAACTCTCTCTCTCTCTCTCTCTCTCCTGTGTTAGTTTCATGGTTAGATCTGAATCTGAATCATCTGAAACAATGGCTAGTTGCTAGAATTAATAGTCTGGCTATAGTTGTGTAGCGCGCCAGAATTTAGTCGGAGAGCTCAGTGGCAGTGGAGAAGAAAAGGGAGGAAAGAGAGTTTCTTTTCCTATTTCATTATCATCGATCTTTTATTATAATTTTAAAAAAGTTTAATTATTTTTATTGAACTGGGTATAGGTCGACTGGACTCCAGACCTGCACAGGCGGTTCGTTCAAGCAGTGGAGCAGCTAGGGGTGGATAAGGCAGTCCCTTCAAGGATTTTGGAGGTCATGGGAATCGACTGTCTTACTCGCCACAACATTGCTAGTCACCTTCAAGTACGTACGCATCTTTAATTTCTCAGTTCTTGAGACTGTTTCCCTCGTTAGGTCATTTCAGCTTTCTGAGAATTTCATCAGCTTTTCCGGTGAATCTTGAAACATAATAGAAGAATGGAGACCACGCGTGGGGTGGGGAGCTCCACTTTTAGATATGAAACGATAAGCATTTGTATCTGAACTGAAAACTTGGATTTTTTTTAAACCAAATTTAGTGAGGATATATATATTCAGAGAATTACAGGATTTTTGTTTTTGCAGAAATATCGATCACATCGGAAACATTTGCTAGCACGGGAGGCGGAGGCGGCGAGCTGGAGCCAGAGACGGCAAATGCACGGTGGCGCGGGAGGAGGGAGTAAGAGAGATCATATGAACCCTTGGCTGAAGCATGTACCCACCATGGGCTTCCCTCCTCCTACCCCTCTGCAGCCTTTCAGGCCCTTGCATGTCTGGGGACATCCAAGTCCAACCGTTGATCACTCCGTAATGCACATGTGGCCGAAACATCTAGTTCCTTCACCGCCTCCGCCGTGGGCACCACCACCTCCAGATCCTTATTGGCATCCCCACCACCAACGGGTTCTCTCTCTCTCTCTCTCTCTCTCTCTCTCTCTCTCTCTGAATGATACTTTTCCCTCTTAATTTATTCTGTGTCCCTCTCTCACTGGTCCATTTTTTCTCTTCTTTATTTCCTCTAGGTTCCAACAGCTCTTGCACCAGGGACTCCTTGCTTCCAACAGCCGCTAGCAACAACGGTAACCACTCGACCCTCAGTCCTCACCTTTTAATTTGTAGTCATTCTATGCTTATGTAACGGAGTTTTGGACTCATTTTGTCCAGAGTATACTCAAACATGAATGTGTTTATGTGTAATATCGATCTAAAAATACTCAAATATGCTTATTATTTTGTTAATGGAAATGGGTGAGTGCAGAGGTTTCCAACTCCTCCTGTCCGGGGCATTCCACCACATCCCCATGCCATGTACAAACTAGACAAAGGCAGTGGTTTCCCAACTGCCCAATCAGATTACTCCCATCATCCACTTGACCTTCATCCGGTAAGAAGAATATTTATACCTTAATTTGTTCTATAAATTATCAAATGCAAAATATATAGAGCCCTGATTAATTAAGTTGCATAAGGAGAACTCAATAACCCTAATTGATCTCTTCAGGCTTTCAAGTATAATTCAATTAGAACTCTGATGAAACTAATGTGCCACTTATATATATATATATATATATATATATATATATATCCTATAACTCTCGCCTCCTTTTTTTAAAATATTTATCTTTACTACTGTTAACTTTCGTGATAAATAGCTATTAGTATATATCTGTCTGCTGCTTTCAGATTTTCCTCTTCGATCACCTAAATCACTTTCCTTGGTGATGTAATTAACAGTCAAAGGAGAGCATAGATGCAGCTATTGGAGATATTCTGTCAAAGCCATGGCAGCCACTTCCCATTGGGCTAAAGCCTCCATCTCTTGATAGTGTGTTGGTGGAACTACAACTTCAAGGAATTTCTAAAATTCCACCAAATTGTGCTTGATATCTTGTAGCATCCATATCCAATAGGTGGGTGCCATGGTGATTTTAGCCCGAACCCCAAATTTGACGACATGCCTTTCTTGTAGATGTACCCTTCTGATCCCAGTGTTTTTTTTTTTTTTTTTTTTCTAATTCTCTATCAAGAACCAATTTTTAGTTAACATGATAATGGATCGATGAAATGAAAAGGCCGAAATTTTTGTAATGGTTGTATGAGATTATTAATAATGGTGAATATATCTATTTTCTTGGTTTGAACTCTTGCTGTGAGAGAGAGAGAGAGAGAGTTCAGATTTGCTCCTTCCTTCAAGCTAAGGGTGCAAGTGTCCATCAAAACGCCCAGGAACAATTTGTGGGTAAAAGATCCGAGGTCCATATGTAATCAGGCCTTTGAGGCTATGACCCCAATGAAATATGGGGACATTATGATTTTCATTTCCATTGCTGTAGTACTGTATTATTTCATTTGGAGGGCACAAGAGAATTCTGTGACCATGGTTGTACCAGATGTGTGCTCTCAGTAAACTGTGCCAATACATGAGTTAACAAAGAACAAAAGCTTGGCCTACAATTTGTAGGCAAAAGCTTGGGCGTGGAGAGTGGAGACACATAATAAGTGGCCAAGGGCATTATCTCCAAAACTTTTCGGTTGACATATGTTAGAGGATTGAGACTCACCAATCAACGTAACGGGGCTCCCATTTCTTCAAATGTGCTAGCTGCCTTTCGATCTCAGGCTTGTTGCAGTGGAGACTTGGGAAATTGGAATCCAATATTTCACCTTCACTTTTGGTTTCATAGAAAATAAGAGAGAAACAAAAGTTGCCAAAGTCTAGGAAAGTTCTTGACAAACATAGCATTGGGGAGGGCTTAGTCTGGTAGTGCTTGACTTGGAATCGGACTCGGTCTCTGGTAGTGCTTCGTCTCATCTTTCCTTTGCTGATCACTAAGATTTTCTACCAGGTTGGTAGGCATTTGGCAAAGCGGAGTTTTCTTAGTTGGCATTTTGCAGTTTGAGGCTGTTGTGGTGGTCTCCTGTATTGTAGTTTTTTGTTGTTCCCTATTGCGGTTTGTTTGTTTGTTCAAGCCTAGTTTCAGTGCTATTTGGATTAGAATCTACTTTTTTAGAGGTTTTTCTTTTAACTGGTTATTGGGACAATTTTCTTTCTTAGTTTGCCTCCCTTTATGCGGTTTGTTTGTTTGTTCAAGCCTAGTCTCAGTGCTATTTGGATTTGAGTCTATTTTTTTAGAGGTTTTTCTTTTAGCTGGTTGGGACAAGTTTCTTTCTTAATTTGCCTCCTTTTATATATGTATTGTTTACTTTTCTTAATTTAATACTTAACCTTCTTAAAAAAAAAAAAAGCATAGCATTGGGGAGGGCTACCCTATTATTGCTTTTCCCCACCCCACACACACATAAAAGAAAAGGGAAAAACTCCTATTTCATTGTAATTGGCATTGCTGGCCACCTTGGGTTTCCTTTGTGGGGGCCAATCATGAAATTATCATTTTTACATTCTGAAAAGTAATTAAGTCGTACTGGCTCACTTCTTATACAATTTTGAAAGAAGTAGGAGCCTTTAAATGCCACACGAGAATCGTTTTCACCAAACATTTTTTTTTCTTCCTGAAAACATTGCCCCAACATCTATGGTGCTGCATTAATGATTAAGGCGAAATAACAATATCACAGTCCTGCCAAAGTAGACTAATTAGAACATGCTTGGTTTCATTATTATATAAGATGAAATTCTAAAATGGATAAGAGTGGGTAAAAATAGGTAGAATGAGAAAATATTGCTATGAATCAAACATTTTTTTTCCTAAAAATGAATTCTTTTTAGACCGACAAGTGTCCTATGCTCATCATTTTCATTCTTCAAGAAAAAAAAACTATACCGGCATTCATAAACCGCCAACCTAGGTCTCCAAAACTGTTGGCATAGATGTTTTGTAAAAGTACTTTCATAGAATTGCTTTTATAAAAATACTTTCATGAAAGTGCTTTCATAGAAAGTGCTTTCATAGAAAGTGCTTCCGTAAAAGTGTTTTTATAAAAGTACTTTCATAAATTTACTTTTATAAAAATGCTTTCATAAAAGTACTTTTATAAAAGTGCTTTAGTAAAAGTACTTTTATAAAAGTGCTTTCATAAAGTGTTTTTATTAAAGTGCTTTCATAAAAATACTTTTATGAAAGTACTTTCATAAAAGTGATTTCATAAAAGTACTTTAATGTAAAAGACTTGTAAAAGTTTTTTTATAAAAGTGATTTTGAAAAAGTGCTTTCATAAAAGTGTTTTACTTTTGCAAAAGTACTTTTCATAAATTTACTTTTTTTAAAAGTGCTTTCATGTAGAAGTACTTTTGTAAAAGTGCTTTCATAAAAGTGTCTTCGCAAAAGTAAATATCTATGGTAGTAGTTTTGTAGGAAAAGTTTCCTCAAGAATGAAAATTAGCAAGATGGGGCATGATTATTTTTCATGTTGCAGGCTAATCAAGTTTTGTGCTATGGGGCTAATTTTTCATTCTAAAAAGAATGTGGCCCATGGCAAGAATTTTGTAACCAAACACTAATGTTATTCATTCTTCCCCATTCTTGTCTAGAATGAGCAAGAATTAAAAGAATGAAACCCAAAGTAGTGAACCAAACATGGCCTAATAGTAGGTTCTCATTAATTATATTGTAGTTGTTTCTCGTTTTCTGCATAGCCAAATTTGTCTATCATTTTGGTTTCTAATTTCAAGTTTTAGAAATTGTTTATTGCTACAAAACTTATTTCTAAAGCTAGAAAAAGAAGATTTCAAAATCTAGAAACCAATTGTCATTTTACGAGTGTATGCTTCTTATTTATTTTGCTTACCTTTTGTTTGTTGTGAGAATGGTGGTGAAAGGACTAGAGTTGTTGGGTGCAACTATTTTTTGGGGCTTCAAGATGGTGGCAATTGTTTTAGTGGTTAGATTTATAGAGAAGAGTAGGGTTGTCCTATTGTTGCTTTTCAGAGTAGAGTGAATAGAGTGAGTGTCTGTTTTGCAAGAGCAAGGGGGTGTTTTGTAGTGTGGTTGAAAAATTGGGTGTGTTTCCCAACCAAGAACACACCATGCCATAACAAAGTAGATGTTTTGTGTTGCGGCAAAACATTAGTAGTCTGAACCACACTGATGGAGGGTGATTTGGCCCGACCTTGCAGCACGGGTACACGTGGGCGTGACCTTGCTCAAACAGTGACTCAGCATGACAGCGCAACGGGCGTGAGCACAACTCGGAGGGAAAGTCCCACTGAGTTCAGCTCGACAACTCGGCGGGTAAACTGCTCGCCAGAAGCTGCCTTACCCGAACCTCCTCCCCGGGGTTAAGGCACTTCGGGGGGCCCCGAGTTCAGGGCACCCTGACCTCCCTTAAGGCCCGAGCTCCCCCCAATGGACCTTGGGCCACTCCCAGACAGGAACACACCAATCCATCTCCGGACACCCCGAGGCTTAGACACCTCGGGTCAGCCAGCTCGGCATAACTGGCTACAGGCAGCTCGTTACTCAAAGGACAGCCTGGCTCAGGGTAATTCATGGGAGGGTAGTTCGGTATACCACAAATGCTCGACCGCCGTACCCGACAAACCTGTGGATAGCAGACATGTCCCTCATCAGATAGCGTCGTGCCTGCCACCTTTAGAAAGGTGTCCCGCACCTGATAGGCACGTACCCTGCAATGACGGCCCCACGCGTGCCACCTCAACCTTGCTTGTAACGGTTGTGGCAGACTGACAGTGGCGGTAATACCTGCCTTGTCAGAAATCAAAGGACCTGAAGCAACGGAATTCAGTTATAAGGGGCTTATTCTCAAGGAACAAGGTATCTTCGAATCACCTGCGCAATCTGCACTCTTATCCTTCGTTTTCCTTTTGCTTCTTGCACACAATACTAACTTAAGCATTGGAGCGTTCCCGCCGGGAAACCCCCTAGGAGTTCTTCCTCTTTCCTCTTGTCTCAGGTACCTCTCAAGAGCCACGCGAGTGCTAGCTAGGAGTGACCGGATCGCGCTACATCATTTGGCATCGTCAGTGGGAAACGCTTCAAAAGGCCTTTCTCTCTAAACTTTCGTAGTTCTTTTTTTCCTTGAAGCAGTCCAACGCTCATGGCTTCCTCTAGCAACGTCGGACGAAGCACAGAAATGGATAACTCCAGGGAACAACCCCAGCTTCCTACTGTCTGTATCGGACAGTTCACCATCCCCCTCTTAGCGGACGGAATCCCCAGCTTAAATGTGCCTCTCACAGTGGCACCTGTCATCGCCCTGCTCCCTGCTACAATCGGAGCGACGTTCACCGAACCTTCAGTCGTGCCCCAAACCAACTGGAGGACTTGATGCAGTGCATGCGGGCCATGCAGGCCCAAATGCAACAGTTCCAGCAACTTCAGCTCTATCAACAACACGTACTGCACCAGGTCTCCCAGTATCAGTATCAGTAGCAGTTCCCCCAGCTGCCTCAACCTCAACTTCAACAGCCGCAGTTCCCGCCTTGACACCCAGCCTCACAGCAAGCTAAGTCTCGCCGCCAGGACGAATGCCCCTTTGGCCAAGGAGAGGCCCCCCAAAACCTCCCAAAAATCTAGGCCTCCCCCCGCGGCAGACGGGAGAGACCGGCTACCCCAATCTCACCGCGGGCGGACAGGTCGGGAGGACCCCAGCTCGCCAGGTCTACATCACCTCGGCAGTCGAAGTTTGAAACCCCGCTCCTTGAGAACCAGTTCGAGATCCTGGCAACAGTCCCCAAGTAGGATCCCTCTGTTTGTAGCCATCGCCAACAGGCCGGGCTACTTCCTGCACAAACCATTCCGGACAGTGCAGAGGTGAGCAGAACGAATGCCGAGCCCAACAGAAAGCAGAGACACCATCACCGAGCTCACCGATCTGTCACCTGCGATTTGCCCGAGCTCATGGGAAAAGAAGAGGTAAGCTCGGCCGAAGTCAAAGCTCCCCTCCTCTCGGTTCCATCCCCCTTGTCTTCCGAACTCCTGGCAGTCCCAATGCCCAAAGACTTCAAGCTCCCCTCTCTTGACAAGTATGATGGGTCGTTTGACCCAAATGATCACATAGATGCCTTTTAGTCACAGATGCACCTGGCGAGAGCCAGTGAGTGGTGCATGTGCGTGGCCTTCTCCACTACTTTTAGGGGTGCAGCCCGCACGTGGTACCGGAACTTGGCACCTGGGTCGATAAGAAGTTGGGCACAGTTCGCACAAGCCATCACGTCCGACTTCGTCACCAGCAAACGGTGCCCGCGAACTAAAGAAAGCCTCCTCAGCATAGTGCAAAGAGAGGGAGAGTCCATCCGGGGCTATTTCAAGCGGTTCAACGATGCTTGTATGCAGATACTGCGCCTGAACCCCGTCGTACGCCTTGCAGCAGCCAAGAAAGGCGTGACACACAAAGAGTTCAAATGACACATGGTCATCAACCAGCTAGCGACCATAACCGAGTTTCTGAAGCTCGCGGATAGGTTCATAGCCACCAAAGAGGAGATCAACCAAAAGGGCGAGGGCGCGCCCAAAAAAAGAAAGAGGGAAGGAGAGATTTTCAGCCAAGGGGACAGCCGAAAGAAAAAGGATACAGTTCGGGGGGCAAAGCCGGGTCAATTTCTCTGAGCTCCTGTAGCGGACCGAGCTGACTACACCCCATTGAACGCAAAGCGGGCCGAAATCCTGATGGCGATCAAGGACGCCCCGTACGTGAAGTGGCCACCCCGTCTGAGGGGGAATCCTAATGAAATAAATAAGAATCTGTATTGCAGTTTCCACAAAGATCACGGTCATAGTACCGAGAGTTGTAAAAATATCCGCGACGAGATAGAGGAGCTCATCCGTCGTGGATATTTGAGAAACTTTGTACAAAACAATAATAACAGTAGTAATAAAACAGGTCGGCAAGGGGAGCACGATTAGGATACTTCCGAGCCCAGTAGCAGGACGATCGAACAACCGCAGAGGCAGCCCCCGGAGGAGTGGCCAGTTCGGGGGACCATCCACATGATAGTGGGAGGTTCGACCGTTGCAGGTTGCACGTCAGCAGCAGCTCGGACGTCAGTTCGTGAGGCCACCCGGGAGGAGCAGAACCCCCCAAAGCGGCCGAGGACAGAAGAGCCAATCTTCTTCACAGAAGATGATGCGTGAGGGGTCCACTATCCCCATGATGACGCGCTTGTAATAAAGCTAAGAATCAACGACTTCGAGGTCAGGCGCGTACTCGTCGACTCAGGCAGCTCAACCGACATCCTCTTCAAAGCTGCGTTTGACCAGCTTCAGTTGTAGAGAGGCGACCTGAAGCCTACAGACACTCCTTTGGTGGGCTTCAGCGGAGAAGAAGTCCGGCCCCTTGGGAAAGTAACAGTACCTGTGGAAGTCGGCACATGGCCTTGTGTGGTCAAATTCAAACACGACTTCCTGGTAGTCGCGACCCCCGGCGGACGAAGAAAAGACTGTCTTCATCACAGAGTTCGGTCTGTAATGTTACAAAGTTATGCCCTTCGGGTTGAAAAACGCAGGGGCAACCTTTCAAAGACTTGTAAATAAGTTGTTTGCGCCATTAATTGGYAGAAARGTAGAATGCTATGTAGACGACATGGTCGTCAAAACTCAATTCTCACATGAATTAATACAAGATTTGCATTCTGCTTTTGAAATTCTGTGTAAGTTTAATATGAGACTGAACCCAAACAAGTGTGTGTTCGGTGTGACTTAAGGCAAGTTCCTATGATACATTGTTAACTGGCACGGCATTGAGGCCAACCCGGATAGGATTAAGGCCATTTTAGATGTGAGACCACCCCGGAAGTTGAAGGAGGTTCAGAGGTTGAATGGCCGCGTAACCGCCCTAAGCCGCTTCATGTCTAAATCGGTGGACCGCTGTCTGCCATTCTTTAAGGCAATTAAGAGCAAAGGGTTCGAATGGACCCAAGACTACCAGCTCGCGTTCAACGAGCTCAACAAATACCTCGCTAGGGTGCCAACCTTAATCCGGCCCGAGGAGGGCGATGTTTTAGAACTGTACCTCTCGGCGAGCGACGAAGTGGTCAGTTCGGTGCTAATAAAAAAAATAGATCGGGTCCAACGACCCATCTATTATGTTAGTAAAGTATTGCAGGGAGCAGAGACGAGATACATGGAGATAGAAAAGCTAGCATACGCACTGGTAATTGCAGCTCGGAAGCTCGCCCGTATTTCCAAGTTCATACTGTTATCGTCCTCACCGACAAACCTCTGAGGCAAGTATTACTTAAGCCCGAGGTCTCTGGTCGGTTGACGAAGTGGGCCGTTGAGCTCAGCAAGTACGACCTCCAGTACAAGCCGCGAACTGCCATCAAGGCCCAAGCCTTAGCAGATTTCATAGCCGAGTGCACATTCAGCTCCGAAGTCCCCAGGCCGATTGAGCACAAGGCTCCCAGCTCGGGTGAGTCCGAAGCTCCCAGGCCAGTGGAGTCCGAACCCCGTGAGGTAGCAGCCAGTGTGGCATCTTTCCTAGCTCGGCCAACCACGAGCTGGGATGAGGAGCCCTGGATCCTTCACGTAGGTGGCTCGTCGAACCAACAGGGCAGCGGAGCCAGGATAGTTCTACACAGCCCAAATGGCACGAAACTGGAGTACGTGCTACGCTCCGAGTTTGCGGCGTCTAACAATGAAGCAGAGTACGAGGCGTTGATAGCTGGACTAGCCCTAGCCAGAGAAGTAAAAGCAAAGCACATTGTTATCAGCAGCGACTCCTAGCTCGTGGTCAACCAAGTCACCGGTGAGTACGAAGTTTGCGAGCCAACCATGATTGCCTATTTGACCAAAGTTAGAGGGCCCTGCTCAACTTCCAGTCACACTTCATCAGGCAGATACCAAGGTCAGAGAACGTTGAGGCCGACGCCCTATCCAGACTAGCCAGCGCCAGCGACATCACCATGATGACTGTGCACATAGAGAGGACTTGCTCCGGCCTAGCATTCTCGGGGGGGTAGAGGAGGTCGCTCCCGTCGTTCAAGCAGAGCTGAGCTGGATTGACCCACTCACGAGCTTCCTGCTACACGGGACCCTCCCTACAGATCGCAATGCAGCCAGAAGGGTGCGGCGCCAGGCAGCCAAATACGTCATGATAGACGAACGACTGTACAGGAGATCCTACACGCTTCCCTATCTGCGTTGCTTGCGGCCTACCGAAGCCGAGCTCGTACTCCGCGACACTCATGAGGGGTTGTGCGGCGGGCACTTGGGGGGCAGGGCCCTCGCCCAGAAGGCACTTCGACAGGGGTATTATTGGCCAATCATGAAAGCAGACGCTATTGAGTTTGTCAGAAAATGTGACAAATGCCAGAGACATGCCAATATTCACCATCAACCCGCTGTCGACCTCAAGTATCTCACCAGCCCGTGGCCTTTTGCACAATGGGGCATCGATCTACTCGGGCAATTCCCGCCAGCAACGGGTGGAAGGAAGTTCTTAGTAGTAGCAGTGGACTACTTTACCAAGTGGGTAGAGGTCGAACCCCTTGTAACGATCACAACCAGAAATGTCCAAAACTTCTTTTGGAAGAACATCGTGTGCCGCTTTGGATTACCTCGGGTATTGATTTCTGACAACGGCAAGCAGTTCGAGGATATCAAATTCCAAGACTGGTGCCAGGACATGGGAATCCGACAAAATTTTACTTCAGTCGCACACCATCAAGCAAATGGCCAGGCAAAAGTCACGAACAGAGCCATCCTCCGTGGATTAAAAGCAYRRCTGGACYGAGSTAAAGGATTATGGGCAGATGAACTACCCAGTGTTCTATGGGCCTACCGGACCACGGAGAAGACCGCCATGGGAGAAACACCCTTCAATCTCACCTACGGCACCGAGGCGGTGATCCCCGTAGAGATCGAAGTACCTACGCTACGGTTAAAAGCATACAGTGATAAGACAAACGAAGATGAGCTACGTACCAACCTCGATCTACTCAATGAAGTAAGGGACCTCGCGTACATCAGGACCGCAGCCTACCAGCAAAGAGTAGCTCGGTACTATAACGCCAGGATCAGGAGACGGAACCTCCACGTTGTCGACTTGGCCCTTCGTAAAGTTATGGTACCTGAGCCCGGCGCTGGCAAGCTCGGGTCCAACTGGGAAGGTCCCTACCGAGTGAAGCGAGTTCTCGGGGAAGGAACTTACGAGCTCGAGATCCTCGAAGGGAAACAAGTACATCGGGCATGGAATATTGTTAACGTAAGACAATACTATCTATAAGAATTGAGTAGGCCACGAGCCACTCCCAAAGCCCAAGGGCCAGAATACCGAGCTAATATGACCTCAGCACAACAGGACCCAGTCGCCTCTATGGTATGGGCAAACTCCGAGAGTGGGCCACGAGCCACTCCTCTAGCCTAAGGACTGAAACGCCGAGCTAATGAAGAAACCTCGGCAGCATACAAAGCTAAGTTGTCCCATCAGCCTGAACTAAGTTTCCCCATCAGCACGAACTAAGTACTTGCAGCGCCTGAGGCGCAGGCGGCACGGGCACGAACCTTACAACAAATAACCCATCCTGGCAGGCGAAGAGTTAAACCCGTAAGGACAATTGACAGCAAACTACCTCGGGTGCAGACAGGTCGGGCATGAGCCCTACTATGTTCCTCACCCAGGCATACACAAGGCTACCCCAACTAAACAGTTCGAGGCCGCGATGGCCGTTACGGAACTCCCACCTCGGAAGTTCAGATTGATAAATTAACAGCTTGGGGTGAATGACCACTCCAACAAGATAAAATGCACAAACTCTTGGCAAAAGGAAAGAAAAAATCTCTTCATTACAGGAAGTTTGGTACATAAATTTCATTAAGAACGTCTTGATTACAAGGGAGATTAAGTTTACAAATGCAGGGAGCAAACTACTTCGGAAGTTCGCCGCCTCTATCAGGGACCTCCTCGGGGACTGTAACTGGACTAGCATCCTTTGCTTCATCTTCGGCGCCCTCATCTTCGGAATCGGGGTCATCTTTTGACTAACGCACGATGTCGTCAGTGATCCGCGAAGTAGTGATGGCGCTTGTGTCCAGATCGGGGTAGAGGTGCCTAATTAGTCACCGACTGAGCTTGAAGCTCTTACGGTAGGCCTCCGTCATCACGTTGTCAAACCTTGAAGAGTTGACGTAGTCGATAACGGCTTGAGTCTTGGCCTCCTTGAGAGCACCCTCGAGGATCGTAGTCTTCTCTCTTATGTCTTCTTGGAGGTACCCCACTTCATGCTCCAGTTTCCCCTTCGCCTCCTTGAGGCCCTACACTTCGAGCTTCAAGGCATCCCGCTCAGCCTTGAGGCTGTTCACCTCAAGCCCTAAGGCCTCTTGACCAACCTTGAGCCCGTTTACATCAGCCCTCAGCTTATCTTTGCCTCGGGACAACTCCCCCTTCTCTGCCATTAACACCTCGATGAAGCTCTTCTGAGCCGAGGCGTCACTCTCCAGGCGGTGGACCAGACAGTGAGCTGCCCTCAACTCAGTATGGGTTGTGCGAGATGACTTCTCAGCCTCCAGAGCCCGCCTCAGGTGCCGATCTGATTGAGAGTCAAGGCGCGAATGGCGGTGTTCACCTGCGAAAGGGAAACCGGTCAAAAGGGAAATAAAAAAAAAAAAGAAAAGAAAAAGAGAAAAAGAAGAGAGACTCACCACCATAGTATGAGTGGCAGCTCGGGCACCGAGCTGACCAGGAGTGAGTTCAGCCCACTCGCTGACCTCCCCGGGGTATGCAGCCAGCTTACTCTTCTCTAGGCTGCACTAGGGGTTCAGAACGATTTGACTCCCCTGGCCCTACGAGCTAGATGCCGTCATCTCTACGTCGTGAGTAGAACTCTCAGAGGCCTCGGCGACAGCCTCGGCAGGACGAGCCCCGGCAGTAGCCCCTGCAGCACGAGCCTCAGCAACGCTCTCAACAGCAGGCTCAATGGGCTTGGTTGCAGGTTCGGCGGGCCTAACAGCAGGCTCCGCTACTGCCCCGGGCCCCCGAGGCACAGCCTCTCCTTCCAAGTCGATGACAGGCTTCGCTGCCACCTCGGGCCCCGGAGCTGAAGTCTGTGGAGGTTGGGCCTCGGCTGAAGCTTGCGGGGACTCAACGCGCACCTTCTTGGCTACGCGTTTCTTTCTCTTCATCTGGCGGAAGAGCTTCTGGTTATCTATTCTCTCCGCCTCCATGGGACCTGCAGCAAAACACGACATCAACAACCCGAAGTAAACGTACGAACAGAAAACCGAAGTGAAGGAAAACCTACCCGGGCTCAAGCTCGCCTGGACGAGCTTCTCCTCAGAAGTGAAGTCTTTATAATTTAACCCGAGCTGAGCCAGTGACTGGAGCACCTTCTTGGTCTTCCCGTCTAGAATGACACCGGGGTCTTGGACGGCTATCCTCCAATCGGTGGGGAAGGGCCACCCCGTACTACTTCGGACTACGAAGTAGTCCCGCTTCCAAGTTGGGACTTTGCTCGGGAGCTTGTGCATGAGTTTGAAACCCGGGCGGGGGGACAGGTAGTAGGATCGCCTGTGCCCGGGGAGAGCGCCCGAAGCGCTCTTCTTTATGGCCAAAATTGTGCTGAGAATGTCTAAATCTATGGAGAGGGAACGGTCAAAGCAAAGAGAGGTGGACCCCACCACGTTCCGTATGGAGTTTGGGGGGAGTTGGTCCAAGGTGATGTTAAAGTGTACCAACACCTCAACGATCAAAGGGTGAAGAGGAAGTCGGAGCCCAGCTACCAGTTGCTCCCTGAATATCACGATCTCGTTAGGACCGTCCTCCCATGGGAAGTTGCCGGTGGGAAGGCTATATGAGTATTACTTAGGGAGGCGGAACCTCTGTATGAGGTCCTGAAGTCTCTCTGAAGTCATTATAGAAGGACGAACTGATCTGGCTCCCGACCTCGGTGGGAAGTGGATGCCAGATGACCCGAAGCCACCCGTACTTCGGATGGCTGAGCAGCAAAGGATCCACCCCGAGCCGAGGTACCCACCTCAGGCTCATCGATAAGACTATCTACACTAGACGACTTAGTGAACTGAGGGGAAGAAACAAATTGAAAAGAGAAAAGAAGCTCGGGGGGACTCACCAAAGAAACGCAACCGAACTGGGAGAACATGACGAATTGGAAGACCTGCTAAGCTAAGAGACCTCCGATGCGAGCTCAAACGCTAATGATGAGAGCTTTGTGGTGAAGAAAATGGCCAAGGATCCCCCTATATATAGCCACAGTTGCGGGTTCCTCGAGGTGAAAATGGTTTAGCGCGTTTTTGACGTCCACGGAGTCCAAATCACGTGAGACCCACGCGTAATCCAAACGCGACTCGGGTCTTTTTTGATCAAACTGAGCGCTAAACCGGTGCAGACGGACGGAGCGCGCGACAAAGCGGCATGAATACCAACGCCAAATCCACCCGGCGTGTCATGACCTCCCCGCGCTAGGTCATCGCCGCCAGCGCAGGGAGTAGGGGCAATTGATGGATGGTGATTTGGCCCGACCTCGCAGCACAGGTACACGTGGGCGTGACCTTGCTCAAACGGTGACTCAGCATGACAGCGCAACGGGCGTGAGCACAACTCGGAGGGAAAGTCTCACCGAGTTCAGCTCGGCAACTCGGCCGGTAAACTGCTCGTCGGAAGCCGCCTTACCCGAACCTCCTCCCTGGGGTTAAGGCACTTCGGGGGGCCCCGAGTTCGGGGCACCCTGACCTCCCTTAAGGCCCGAGCTCCCCCCAATGGACCTCGGGCCACTCCTAGACAGGAACACACCGATCCATCTCTAGACATCCCGAGGCTTAGACACCTCGGGTCAGCCAACTCAACATAACTGGCTACAGGCAGCTCGTCACTCAGAGGACAGCCCGGCTCAGGGTAATTCGTGGGAGGGTAGTTCGGTATACCACAGGAGGGCTTCCTGCTTGACCGCCGTACCCGATAAACTTGTGGACAGCAGACATGTCCCTCGTCAGATAGCGTCGCGCCTGCAACCTTTAGAAAGGTGTCCCGCACCTAACAGGCACGTACCCTGCAATGACGGCCCGCGCGTGCCACCTCAGCCTTGCCTGTAACGGCTGTGGTAGACTGACAGTAGCGGTTATACTTGCCCTGTCAGAAGTCAGAGGGCCTGAAGAAACGGAATTCAGTTATAAGGGGTTTATTCTCAAGGAACATGGTATCTTCGAATCACCTGCTTAATCTGCATTCTTAGCCTTTGTTTTCCCTTTGCTTCTTGCACACAATACTAACTTAAGCATCGAAGCATTCCTGCCGGGAAACCCCCCGGGAGTTCTTCCTCTTTCCTCTTGTCCCAGATACCTCTCAGGAGCCACGCGAGTGCCAGTTAGGAGTGACCGGATCGCGCTACATCACACACCATGAAGAAATCCCACATTATTGGCACCACATATCCTACAAATATATATATATAGCCCCTTTTTTTTGGATTTTCATTGAACAGTTTCTATCCCCCTTGTCTAAATATATAATGGGCATAAAGAGGGCATATATGTCTTTTACTCTTATTTTAGAAACTACCCACTTATAACTGTTCAGAAACTATCCATGAATTATAAATAGTTTTGTCTTAGAGATACCACATGAAAATGCTCGTACATGTTTACTAGTATATATATAAACACCAATAAACTGGAAATCCCAACGAGGAGGAAAAAATGGAAGCTCCTAATGAACTGTACCTGTACGCTAGGGGCTTCATCCTACGCTTCTTCACCGTGATTTCATGAAAGAATTCATCTCCCTTTTCCATTTAGAGAGAAGATGGTTTCATTAACCTATCAAAAATTCGCTAGAGAGTCAAGAACTTATAACTTAGAATCCATTTCAGAAAAAAAAAAAAAGAACTTTAATAATAAAAAAGGAAACCAGGTATTTCCAACAACAATAAAGCATTAATTAAAATGAATTAAAGTTGATATTAAGAAGGTGAAAATTGAAATGGAGGATAGAGAAAGGTGAACAGACCTCACCTTCACTTGGTTTGGACCCTTGCAACTTAAAACAAAGTCCTTTTTCCCACCATCTTTTGTTGCACTTCATCATAATCTTATTTATAGCCGTGTCCAAATCCCAACACAGAAGCCCCCCTCCCATGATCAAACCCATGTCAAGAACCCTAAGTGCCTTATTGTAGAAAATCATATTGCATGAGCAAAGGCGAGAGAGAAAACTCAAGCCACCAGAGAACCTAACCACCCACAAAGAAATGCATGTGGGAAAGAATGAATAGAAAGAGAGAGAGAGAGAAGGGGCAAGAGAAAGGGGGAGAGAACCTGAGAGGGGGTAGAAAGCGGAAGAGAGAAACGGAGTGGGAGAGTCACACGTGCGTAAACTAGGAATGTTTTCACATGCTAATTTTATGGTTCACTCGTGTAGATTTCATTACCTCTACACTTACGCCATCCACAAATATATAGATAGATAGATAGATAGATAGATAGATATGAGATTGGTTGATTCATGGCAGCCTTTTCATTGACAAAGTGGTATCCAAGCATATGGTATGTGATCGCACGTGCATTTTTAGTTTAATGGTATGCGTATCACGTGTCCCCCTTTTTCTCTCGCTCCTGTTCCCTCTCTCCCTCTTTCTTTGTTCTTCACTTTCGCAGTTCTAGCCGTTTCTCTTCCCAGTCTCACTTTGAGTTTTTCTTTTTCTTCTTTCTCGATGTTTCTCCCTTCTTTTTCTCTTTGTTTCTCTTTCCATCTCTCTATTTTGTTTCTCCCTTTTAGAGTAATATGAGCAAAACCCTAATTTTTTTTGTGTTTGTTTGCTTTTCCATTTTGTTTCTTTGTGAACCATTGGAGCTTCAAATCTTCCTTACTATCTCTTTAGTTTTTTGGTTTATATATATTATATAGATCTCTATTCATTCTTTTTTTGATGTTCAAATTTTATTGTAGAGATTTAAAGTCAGACATTCTGGGTCAATCAATGCTCTTTTTACAATGATTTTAAAGCAAACGCACTGAAATGATCAAATCTTCTTCAGAGATCTCTTCACTAGGAAACACTTCAGATTGCAAAGAAGGAGAAATCTTGTTTACATTTAACCATGTTAGTTCCCACAAGCCATCCACACCTAAAGCATTCCTGTGCACAAGAATCTCCTTTATCTTCACCACAAGCAAGGCATTCTTAAGGAGTTCCGGAACTAGTTTCTAAAGCTTTTCACTCCTCTTTCCCCTAACCTTAGCCTTTGTGTATTTCTCCATATGGTTAAGAACCCCTATCCATAGTTTTGTAAAATGTTTTATCGTGTGAGAGATCATGCAAGCCATAAGAACACTTTTGCCAAGAGCTTCATTGCAAGGATATGGGTGCCTTCCATGTTCCGATAATCCTTTATAAAATGCCCATGTGCAATCTCTAGCAAGTCATCAAGCATAGTGAAGATGACCAAATCAAAACTCTCAGAGCACATTAGAAATTGTGGCTTCAAAATCTTCAACCAACCATGTTAACACTAATTATGTTCAATTTTTAATTTATTTACAATTACATGTTTAATTTGATTTGATTTACTCTGCAGGTATTAAGGCAATATATTGCCTATTATGGAGACGTATCGGATGATTTTCTCCAAAATTTAACTCAGTTATTGGCTCCGTGTTGAATGGAAGGCCACGTATTGTCTAATATGGATATGTTTTCGATGGTTTTGCCCATGATAGACCTCACTCTATTATTCATCATTGTCTACTGTGAATTGATAGCTTACCGTTAGTTGAGATTATCCTTCCCATTGGGTTAATAATAATTAATCCCTTTCTCTCTTGTTTCTCTACCATTCTATAATTTGTTCTCTGTGAACTTATCGGTGATTATTTTGTGGTACTGATTCATTCATTGTTTGTAGGTGTGGAGGTGGTGGCTCCATCGAGCTCTGTCCGTAACCAGTAGCTAGCTTTAGTTTCAGGGGTAGTAGCAGCATCACGAGGGCACCGCCCCTTGAGAACCTCACACGCATACCTTGTACGTGAATTGTTGAAGCCTGACGATGGAACCAAGTGGCTTCTCAATCTTGGTTAACGGTAATAGGGATAATCATGTGTTTGTCTGTAGATTTGACTGCTTAGTTGACTAGACGGGTGATCTCCTATGTTCTATGGATTTTGGTGGCCAAGTTTTGCCACTGGTTTTTGGTTTTCAAGGTTTTTTTCTGCCGTTGAGAGATTTTATGGTGATGGGATCTCCTCCTCACAAATGGGCGTTTTACAGGCATATCTACTGTGTATTAAGAACATTTCCCGTGAATTATAACTAATAAGTATGAAAGATGTTTCCAATGCATGATTAGATGTAGTGTAAGGTGCCTGTGAGACGCCAGAGTGGAGAGCAGATCCCGTCTCGATTTCATAAAGCTTATTATATGCTTTCTCTTTCTAGGTGAAACTTTGGTAGTCCTCTCTCTCTGGAATCAAAGTGAAACTGAGCACCGCCTATAGCTTCAATGTTTATTGAAGCATTTTTAAATTGTTTTAATGAGGTTGTGTTTGTTCATGCACCTTTCTTCAAGTAAAATTGTTAAGAAGGCACCTATTCCTCCAATATGTAACTCCCCACCTCATCCAAATAGATTAGGAGGAGCTTCCGCTCTTCTATCATCTCCCTCGATTCCTTTATGGGTATATGCAGACTCTTTTATTGAATAAATTATCTTCTCTCTTTTTCCATCGGAGATATCATCTAAGATTTTTCTTTTTTTTCTTTTGCAGGTTACCATCAAACCCCAATGCCCCCGTGTCTAACATGTGACACATGGTATCTTCTTCCTTTTATTTGATCTGTTTTGTAGGATTTTTAAGATCTCAACTCTTCATCGTATTTCTTCTTTGTTTGTTCTATTTTTGTTTTTTTTTTTAGCATGGCTTTGCCGAATGGTTTCAGTTCTCTACTTGGGTTTCCCCTGTGATTTTTATTTAAGTATTTTCTTGCTACATGTTCAAGTTGTCTTAAGATTTGTTGCATGTCTAGTCTTTGTTTGGTTTAACCTTTTCAGGTTTCTTAGTATAGTTTTGCTTGACTTCTTCCCAATCTTCATTTTCTCAATTTAATTAATTCCTTTAATAGATATTTCACTCGGAGAGAGATCATTATCGTTGACAGTTTATTTGGTGTGTTGCTCAGTAAAAATACCATAGTGGCCATTTGAATGATCTTTTTTTTTTTTGATAGGCTGAGTAAACTTAAATTAAGTTCAAATTAGATAGGGGCTTTATTACCAACGAATTGTTTCTTTCTAGTTGCGTAAGATATAATTCTGTTATGGTAAAATTTGATAAATTCTCCCTTGAGGATAATTTCATATGTTGAATACATTATTCCACAAACAACTTGTTGGTTCACAAGATGAATAGCATGTTTGATGACTTTGTTTGTAAGATGGTTCTATTGTGATACATATAAAATTTGTATGATCATTTTTCTACTCGTGCATATAAAATTCGTAAGATCGTTTCATAGATTAACCGGTTCATTCCATTAGAGACCCGGATTCAGATCCCACAACTACAGCGCTTCTATTGTTCTTTTTTTTTTCCCTCAATTACTCTGAATTGCTCGCCCGCGCTGAGCAGTTAGTTGTTGAATTGGCATAAAAAAGAAGTTAGTCATTGAATTATATATGTTTACAAATTAAAGATTCATATAAGTTTCAAGTCATAAAATTCATTTACAAGTCATTTTATTCATGACATATAATATCAAATTCTTTTTGAGCTTATTCTATTAATAGCATATAATATTTTGATAATTTTAGTATAGTTCATTAAAAGCATTCATTATCCCTTTTAATGCAAAAGCTCTATGATCTTGATGATTGCATTGGTCTGCCGATACCCAGGTATGATTAATTGTATTTTGTTTTTTTCGGGTGGGTTTGAGCGGGTAAGGGAGAGATGCTTTGTATCTTGGGTTTGGGATAAGGCAGACTATGTTCTCCCTTGTTTTTCTTGATTATAATGATTTTATTGATAATAAAGTTTGGGGCTCAAAAAGAAATTAAAAGCATCCATTATTTATATGCGATTTAAATCTGAGACCTTTTTTCTTGGTATTATATATTACACACATTAAAAGGGATTAAGTGGTGGGGAGGGTTATCATAGGAGCTTGCAGTTTTACAGATTTGATAGTCCACTTTCCGTACTTGGAGGGACACTGAATAACCATCTCAACTATTGGATCATCGGCAATCTCAGCCCCATCTAAATCTGATGGATCCAATTCAAATGATTTAGGTACAATTATATCTAATCCATTTACAGTCCTACCACAAACATTATTACTCTTCCATCACCACACCCATTATAGGAGAGAGATTGTTTCACTGTAATCGTACCCTTGTGTTTTATTACACCATTCTTCTTCCTTAACTATTTAGGGATGTCAATGGATCTGTTTAATTAGTAAATCTGACTTTATGGGTTAAGGTCAGCTAACTTGTTAGTTGTAGGATTGGGTTAGGGTTTTAATTCTCCAAACCCAAGTCAGGTTCGGGTGAAAGCAACAAGGGGTCGGGTTAGAGTTGAGGCATGACATTCCTATTAAGCATTCTAATAATTGTGAAATAGTTTCTTCATGTAATTATAAGATAATAAAAAAATAAAATTAAAATAGTTTCTTCATGTAATTATAAGATAATAAAAAAATAAAATTAAAATAATTTCTTCATGTAATTAAGATAATAAAATGCAGACGTGTATCTAGCAAATTTACAACTTCATCATATGCTTGCAATGGTTAGTTAATATTGTAAAGTGGAACATAAATTTAATAAAATATGCTTAAAATTTACTTCTTATCATCACATCCAAGTAGACCTGCCAATGGAGTTAAGTGGATCAGGATCCAGACGGGTCAAGACACTTTCAGGTTGGGACAAATGCTAGACCCTAACCCTAAGGCTATGTTTGGTTTGAAAGAAAAGGTAGGGAAAGGTATAAACACCTATATAAAGTTTGTAAAGGTTTCCTTGCCTTTTCCATTCTTTCCTTACTTTTTCCTTCAAACTAAACATAGTTTAAATGTTCAGGTTAGGGTTGATTTATAAGTCAACCCTAAAAATAACTGGTATTTCAAAAAATAAAAAAAAAAAGAATACACGGAATGCCAAAATTGAAAAAATTAACCTTAAAATTTCAAATTAAAAAAAAAAATAACTTGAAAACTCAAATATTTAAAGAATAAACAATAAAGAGTACACACTAAATACTAAGGACTAAAGAGTAAAAGCTTCCAACTATACATAAATAGTCTCAACTAGACCTGACAATCAAGTTAGTAGGTTGACCTATGACCCAATCCAATCCAAACCCATTTTTCTGGTCGATCAGTTTGGGTCATTCTCAAATTCGGGTAATTAGACACGAGTTCCTAGCCTTTCGGGTTGGTTCGGTTCGAATTAACAGGTTGGATCAATATTTTGCCGGGTCTACATCCAAGATTAATCTATCTAGAGTCTTAGGAGTACATTAATTACTGGGTCCACTCTATGCTTTGAAGCTTAGATGGCCCATCCGCCCTGTACTAGACAACAGGGCCACGCATGGATTATAGTCACAAATCCACTGAATCATTATTCCTGTAGTGTTGTACTATTACTACTGCAGCGGAGCTAGCATTATCTTAAAGATACTTGGCGAATCTTTATCGTAGGTAGGGGTGGCAATTTTTAACCCAACCCCCTTAACCCTTAACCCACCCAATTCGCCCATTTAGTTAGCGGGTTGTGTGATCAACCCATCACTCAATTCATTCATTTAAATGGGTTGGTTTGGGTTAGGTTTGATTGTGGATAATCATTGGGTTAATCATTATAGACACAAGTATTAATTCTTTAGTTTTTTTTTTAATTTTCTTCATTTGAATTAAATAATTTATAATTAATGCATTAGTTTTCTATTAATTATTTACTAAATTTAGTTTTGTCTTGAATCAGTACATTTCACCCAATATAAATCCAAATCAATTTGACCCGAATCTGGACCAGTTCAACACGGTTTGACCCGATCTAGCATATATTGATATGGGTTGACTCGGATCCGAAATAGACCCTAGGCGGGATGATTTGGTGCTGCTTGCTCTGTCCGATTTGGGTCATCCAATCCAACCAATATCCACATAGTCCAATCGACCTGAATCCGGACCGACCCGATTTACTTATATTAAGCCGATTCGGTTCAGCTGGTCCAGTCCAAAAACTATGCACAAGCCTGGTATGGTCCGGTCCATACCTAAATGGTTCAACCACCCTTAAACCTTAGTGGTTTAAGTTGGTCTAACCGGTTTGAACCAAAGTGGTTTGGTCAAATCCGAAATCCGAACATAGTCAAATGGCTTTGCCGTTTGTCTAAAAATTAGATGCATATAATGTGATTTGAACCTTCACCACTTATGTAAATAGTAACTACAATTACCACCAAGTTATGACCAACTTACTTGTTAAGAGAGAGTTAGTTTATTTTTTTAAGTCCATAAATATAAGATTAATGGGTTTGGGCGGATTGGATTGGGTTAAAGTGGGTTTGGGTTGAACCCAACCCATTTAATTCTATATAACTGGGTTACCATAATGGTAGGGGTGGCAATTGGGCGGGTTTGGGTTGAGCATTAACCCAATTCATCTTACCCTTCAATCCGTTAAAGACCCATTTATGTAAAATTAAATGGGTTGGGATCAACCCAAACCCATCATAACCCAACCTACCCAATTCATTAAATTTTTACATATATAAATTCTAGAAAAATATAATTATAAAAAATACAGAATATATAAATAAAGATAGAAAATACAGAAAATAATATAAAGTAAAAATTGCAAAATAATTATGAAAAAACATAGAAAATGAAGAAAATATATAAATTACAAAAAAACAAAGAAATACACATAAAATTTACAAATTCATAAAAATTAAAGAAAAAACAACAGAAATTACAAAAAACAAAGAAAGCCAAAAATTACATAAAAAAACATTGTTTTCAAAACCGGACCAAATGGTTGGACCGAAAAAACCAGGAACTGGTCACCAAAACTGCTTTTTTCCTCAACCGTTGATTTTGGTCAGCAAACCGTTGAACCAGCCAGTTAACCGTTCGAACAGTTTTGACCATTTTTTCAATTTTTTTATTTTTTTTAATTTTTTATTTTTTTGTCAGAACGGACCAACCGTTGGGGTCAAACGGTTAGACTGTTTGAACCGGTAACCGGATCCCTTATCAGTTTGGTCACCAGTTTGGTTTTAAAAACCATGTAAAAAAGAACAACAATTGAAGAATAAGCACTTGTGACTCTTTTGTCCTTCATTTTCCTTCAAATTTTCAAAATATCCAGTCCAAAGTGAATGAATAAAAGTACTTTGATAAAAGTCTATTTCGTTAAAGTGTTTTACAAGAGTACTTTCATAAAAATACTTTGTAAAAGAACTTTGACAAAAATACTTTCAAAAAATGCTTTTCATAAAAATACTTTTATAAAATTTTTTTTGTAAAAATGCTTTCATAAAAGTACATTTTATAAAAATTAGTATTCTAAAAATTTATCAAGGATAATTCTAAAAGAATAAATTTTGAATAACTACTTATTATTTAAAACTTAAAAAAATGAAAATTTGGGCTTAAAAGTTGAGCACTTATTTTTAAAATAAACATCTAATTTGAACTGATTTCCTAAATGCCAATAACCACTTAATGGTTAATCATGATCCAAAACACTTATTTTTAAATATAGCATTAGTTACACTTAAGTCTTATAAGGGCATTTGACTGTTGGGACTGTACGTTATGATATGTGTGGATGCTAAATACGGCCTGCAACTTCTGTCCCGGGTCATATGCAGCACTCAGATGCATTGTTAACATTCGGTCGTTTCATTGTTGGAGAAAATATAGAGAGGTGGTCAATGTGCCTAATCGCATTTTGTGCAATAGTTTGGTTATTTATGGTCAATATGAAAATATAAAAAATATAAAAAACTTAATTGATGGATGCCCGTTGGGCACCCATCAATTAACCCGCTCAACCCATTAAAATTGTTTCTATTTAGTTGACCCACATGCTAAGAACCCAAGACTAAAAAATAGGACCCACCCCGCTAATAAATGGGTGGATTTGGCGGGTTGAGCGGGTTGGATTGAAAATTGCCAACGCTAAATCGTTATATCAGGGACAACGGATCTCCTGCCCATGAGAATTTTGCCCATGCCTACCTATAATATACCACCCCCGGTAAATTGAAAATATCTCCCCTGCATAATACTATGCGAGGATGAGATATTCTCCATATGTGACTGTGGTAAATGTGAGCAGGATTCTCATGGGCAGGAGATCCGGACTCTATATCATGACCTTCAATGAATAGGTGTCGCTACACAGATTAATTCAACGAAGAATGAGCTTATATTTCCTACTCACTCTCTACCCACCGTGAATTGTTGTCACATATCTCTCAATTCATAATAGAGAGTGGGTAGGAAATCCCGAGTGCTTTATAAGAGTCCACTTCACCGGACAATAGGGAAAACTTGTAAGATTAGTCTGCCATCTGCAATCAGCATGTTCACATGCTTTGGATATAAATGTTTTGATAACGGAGAAAACATGGGTTCGGCCGACTTTGAGGGCAGCCATTTTGTGCAAAAAGAAATGATAAAAGATTAATGGGTACTCAATTCATCCCTCTCAAGACCATAGATAGTTGGGGTCAATAATATTGGGTAATGACTGATAGCTATGAATATACAACTCTAGCAAGTGTATTAGTTATCAAGTAGTATAAAATATCGTTCCYACGGGGATTTAACAAAATAAGTATTAGAACCACAATCTTCCCTAATTATTTGGACAACCGAAATTCAGATTTGAGCAAGAACTATTGAAAATAAAAACTAGAAAAAGAAAATAAAAGCGAAGGTGATCACTAATCGAATCTGCAATGGATGGAATCGCTAGGGCTTTTGGTCCACCTAACCAATGCAATGAATATTGATGGGTTCGATTAACCAAGATTATTTGCCATTCCCATAAGCTGAGGTCTTTTCAATTTTATTTAATATTCTCTCTCGAGATATACTAAACCTACGCCCACCAGGTAGCCCTTCGATCTCTCGAGTAGAGCTCTCAAAATGGGAGTGCATTAAGTCCAAGAAAACCATAAAATTCAGATGAATCATATATATATATCTCTATATACCATTCAATTCATACTATGAATTATTCAGTCGATTATGTGAATTCCTCTCTCGATTCATTCACATAACACAAATCAATTAAGAGGTGGCCAAGCTCTTAATTGCATTAAGCAACAATATTTCATAGACTATATGAAAATCACAATCTTGGATAAATCATAAAGATAAAAATATATTCATTAACAGGATTAGGCTTTCCTCAACCCTAGCAAGAAACAAATCAGTTCATGATAGAAGAATTAAAGCAAACAAAGGAAAAGAAAGAACTCTTGGAATCGCCCATGATGCTGAGATCTCATCCTCTTGCCGCCACCTTCTTCTTGCAATTTTTTGAATTTTTGCTCCTTTCTTGACTGATTGCTCATTGCTTCTTGATTCAATCCCCAAGATTGAGTGATTGTGTGATTGAGTGATTGAATGATGCCTAAAGCTGGTCTGCCCCCTCCTTTATATAGATTAAAGGGGAGGGGGTGGTCTCCTACTTTCTCTTGAAGTTGATCTTTACAAGAAATAGAAAGTCCTATCCTAATTCTAATCTTATCTCTTTATCTCTTGAACTCAATCCCTTTATCGCTCTAAGATTACATCAAGAATTTAGATCTAAAAGGATTCTTCTTAGTTTCTTGTTCTTGGATTCGTAATAGACCTCCTACGAAATTGCCCCAACTTCGGGCCCGGATTTGACTTTGATGCAGGCCGAATCAGCGAAAGCCCAAAATACAAAAGTTGTGGCTTTTTCTCTTATCTTTCCAGTGGGTCTTGAATCAGCCCATTCGGAGTTCGGAGACACGAGTTAGGCCCAGATCACTGAACGATGTCGAAACTGTGAAAAATCATCTGATTTGTCTTTCTTTGCTCTTGATGCCTTCTTTCATGCCCTGAACAGAAATATGAGTCCAATTAAGTGCTAATTCAGTATAAAAGACATAGTAATTGGGGATAAAAATATGATAAATTCTCCTCTCATCAATGACATTTTTTTTATTTTTATGATAAGCCAAAATAAAATTCTATTATTGTATTGGTGCCTTGAATTTCAAGTGTAGAATCTTGCTCCATGATCCAATCCAAATAAAATTGAGAAAAACCTGAAGGCAAAACTTTATAATGATTTGTGATGAAAACGATGGGGTTGGGCTGCTCCAGGAGTGTGGAGGTGAAGCTTCCACAGTATGAACTCGCAATGATAAGTGGATATCACTAGCTTCCGGTCTCACAGCATATTGAATCTCACAAATAGGGTATATATCTCATAGTAATCCAATCTCACGACTCATTTGGATCTCATGAGACCCCAGCAGTAGTCCAATATGGAAAGTTGATCTTGCAACTGGGTCTGGTTAATCTCCTTGGAGTGATTTCATAGGAGGTACAGAGATTGGCTTCAGTCAGTGCAAGTCCGTGCTCATACCATTTGAGCAGCCTTTTGCAATTTTACATTAAAAATATCTTTCCATGAAATAAAGCACAGAAATATGGAGATATTTCCAATGTAAGACTATAAAAATTGTTTTAATAGACTTTGCATTAACTGTAGCTGAACTCGGAGGTGTGCGCAAAAGATTATAGTTAGTTACAACTTGTGGGGAATGCATAAATGAGAAAGAAAAAGAAATTCATCTAATTCATCTTCTACCAAAAAAATGAGAAAGAAGTTCATCTAAATATGCTAATATTCGATAAACTCCATTAAGAGAAGGACCTGTCAAATGTATGTACACATATAGAAGATTTTGTTCGTATGTACACATGAAATCTAGGGAATTAATGGAGCTTTAGGTGAGTAACAGATTGACGACCTGTCAAATGTATCAACAGTGTTAGGATTTAGACAACACAGACAAAATTAATTGGTGAATTTATAGAGAGCGCATTCTGTGCACCCGCGAATGGTTGATTGACAAGTCGACCAGGCTAACGTTAACGCACGTTTGAGTGTTTGCGTTAACGTGGTCTGGTCCGTTCACACAGAAACGAATCAGTTCGTATGAACACGAACGGTCTGGTCCGTTCACACAGAAACGAATCAGTTCGCATGAACACGAACCGGTCGAGTACCCAAGCAAAAAGCCCCATTTTGGATTTCTTCGAATTCCTTCGTTATTTCTTTCATTTCTTTCCACTAAACCCTACTCATACAACGAACCCTTGTCCATCGGCAGCGACAGAGCTCCGGTGGCGAATCGACGGCAACAGAGATTCGGCGGCGAATCGACGGTGATAGAGCTCCGGTGGTAGGTCCGATCTGAAGGACGAACAGGTATGACCATTGCTTTCTTGGCAAAAGCATTAACACCAAGCAGAAATCAGGGCGGAACCCCAAATTTTCCAAAAGTATTTCAGACCTGTCAATGGCCGACAATCCAAAGTTTTTGCTGCGTAGGGATGGGAAAATGGTGCTTACTGATGCCGATGGCTCAATCGTCTGGTCCGCCAACACCACCAGCACCAGAGAGAAAGCCGAGCTCCTCAATACGGGAAATGGGTGTGATTAGAACAAGTTATAACAGAAGCAGAATTGCAGTGTCTGACCGTCTCTGCCGCCATGAACGCAAGAATCATGGGTTCTGGCAAAGAAACTGTCATTCTTGCACATGGGCATGGAGGAGATCAGTCTGTATGGGACAGAATCCTTCCATTCTTAGCTCAACATTGCCGTGTCTTAGTCTTCGAATGGTGCTTTTCAGGCGCCATGGCCCATCTCAACCTCTTCGACCCTGATAGATATTCATTTGATTCTTTTGCTGACAATCTCATTGCTCTGATACAGGAGCTGAACTCGAGCTCCTCTATATTTGTTATTTATTGAGCACTCAGGTGCAACTCTCTCTTTTCTTCTTCCCCTCCTATCTTCTCACAGGAGTTCTTGTCATCCGAAGAAAGCGAGGGGACGGTGGATTTTTTCCCGCTGCAGGTGGCTGGCTTATGCGTTCACAACGCCGGTGTGCACTGAGTCGCCATGAATGCTTGGATTCGGTGGAGGAGAGTAAAAAATAACCGGTTCAATCAGCCAAATAATTAATAACGGAAAATTTTTCGTAAATTCGCGATTAACACGTGTTCGCCTCTCATTCGCGGGTGCACTCGTCCAGAATCTATAGGCGAGGAGGCCAAGCATGATGATCCCTCCTTGTCACCCAAAAGAAAAGATACGAATGATGACTCAATGTGAACACAGGAACCCCTTTCTCTTCATCGTCATTTGTTCAGAAAAATCATGCCAATCCTTGTCCTTGTCCTAGTTGTGTGTATTCATGGTTAGACAACTTTGTAATTTTATTAGCAAGGGCCTTTCCGTCAGTATAATTGTTCAATTTGTAAAAGGAAATCTAACCATAGTAATGTCATAAAAACCGACCCAGAATTAGAACTATTTTGGCTAGTTTTAGGTTGACGATTTGATCACTAATCAATTAACGATTTTAAAGAGAAAAAAAGAAACAGTTCAGGGCTGAAATGAAATCAGTACTCTGACTAGTTTTTGGGTTGAGTGGTCCAAGCATTCAGATCAGATCAATGACAGTTTTAAAACTTTGGTTCATACTAGAGATGGCAATTTTCCCATTTCTCCAATTCCAATGAGGATCCACCCTAAATAGAGCGGGGATGAAGATGATTTTCCCCCGCAAGGAGGGGATGGAGAAATTTTCATTCCCATTGGAAGAACATTCCTCACCTTGCGAGGACCCTAATCCCCGCCCCGTGAGATTCTTCTCTAATAGGACTTTAAATTTTAATTATTTTATTTTTATTTTTAAATAAAATAAAATAATTAATATTATAAAAAATTACGGGAAATGGGAATTCCCGTAAAAACGGGGATAAAAAACACCTTATCCCCCCGTACGAGGATGAGAATTTTCGCAGGGGCAAAAATGGGGATAAACTCCCCGTCCCCGCCCCGCCCCGTTGCCAAGCCTATTTCATACACGAGAAAAACAGAAAATTAAGAGAAAATTGTTAACAACCATCATCCCTCCATTGCCACATAAGGGAAAAGGAGAAGGCCTAACTAACCCCAATCATCATCTACTGAAATTCTTAGCCCCACATGATTGGCTATTAAATCCTTAGCTTTAAATTCCATTCAACATTAATTCCACATTTCAAAATGATCTGGATTAACCCTCAGGTTGATTTCCTTGTTCATAAAGATACCCTCGTCTTGGTTATTTCCATGCTTGGAAATGTGCTTTTCCTATTTATTTCATGCGGGGTAGCACGACCACCAAAAGACAAAAGTCCTCTCTTCACAAGAGTATTAGCTCTCTACTTGATAGGCCAGAAATTTTCAAATTTGTAGTTGAGAATTTTGGAGTTTCGATAAATTACAAGAGTTGGCACTCCAACCATAGCGTCCCATTTATTTGCTTAATTTAATATATTGATCAGGTTATATTCTTTAATGGATGATCCCACACCATATGGCAACCTGTCACAAGTGACTCTTTCACTGTGCCATCAAGCACCTACCGTCGTGCCATCAAAGTGCCTACAACGTGCCTTCATAGTGTCATTATGTGTGTCATGGGTGAGATATGTATGTATCTTATAAGGGGGGACCACTAATGGCATTATTGTAATTACATAGTATAATTTTCCACTATTTTGATGTTTTATTTTGTCACTCCCCCAAAAGCTTAACGTACTCTTTGAGGGGAGGTAGGTAGTCGAGTGAATCAGTAGCGTGTAAAGGTTAAGCATGAGATCCCTTCGACACTGAACTGTGTGTTTGTGCTTGCCATATATTAATGCAATACAAATAGCCTTTTGCTAATTTGTGTGCCATATTGTTGTCTTTTTGTGTGTGTTTGCTTTATTGCTTAGGTTTACTCGCCCCATTCAAGTGCCGCACGGGGCCTCAACGATTAACCCCGTGACAGTTGGTATCAGAGTAGGAGCTCCTTCCTAGCTATTCAACCCATGACGCGAGTAACAGCATGAAGCACAACAGGGACATCATGGAGGAGATTGAGCATGGACTTTCTACATCTCATGAGACCGACGATGCACCCGCCGACGACATCGGCAAGGACAAGGCACCGAAGCCTACCAAACGTGAAAAATCTTCCAACAAGCATGCAGCCATTGACTTGCGCATGCTACGTTGCGAAGCCACCATAAGTGAGATGCGAGACTCGATAGACGAGCTGCATCAAAACATGGAAGCCATGGATAGTACACTGGTCGAGATGGAAGGTTGCCTAAGTGGAGTCATGGATGAGGTTCGTGACAAGATCAATGGCACGCTCAAGGAAATTTGCAGCATTGCACGCCAACAAGAAGCAAGCTCATCCAACTTGTAGGTCCAAGACAAGCTTGACAGTTTTCAAGCCCAGCTCGATGAGATGAAGAAAGAAAGAGCAACGTGGAGAAGAACCATCTCCACTTTATGGCCGTACAGGCCCAATTAGATGAAATGAAAGCGGAGTGGGCCTCAATGAAGTCAGCCGCATGTGCCTTCTCCGACGTCCAAGCTCAACTAGAGGAACTCAAAGCTGAATGTGCAATCCTGAAGAGGGCCATCACCAATCCAGACAGCACCTCATTTGCACATACTCCCTCCCACATCAAGATTAAGGAGCCAACATCCTATTCGGGTACCCGCAACGCACGAGAGCTTGACAACTTCTTGTGGCAAATGGAACAGTACCTTGCCGCAGCCAATGTGACTGATGAAACGACTCAAGTGCGTACTGCTAGTATGTATTTGACTGATGTCACCGGTTATCTCACCTTCGACAGAGCTGAAGTTGCTTGAAACAAGGAAGGAACTGGAGACTTCCGGGGAGGAACCCGGTTGGAGCACTCCGAAGCTCAAGTTAGTGCTCTTGAGGAGGCAAGAGGAAACAATGGATTCCAAGACTAGAACGCACAAAATATCACATACCTTCTTCCCTATGAGATGGGGGGCCTTTATAGTCGCCTTGTATACTTTCTTCCAAACCACTGTCAGTTCAGATATCATTACCTCTGCCAGATCGGGGGTCATTTCGGGTGTCATAACCTCCATTGCCAGTTGCCAGTTCGGGTGTCATAACCTCCACTGCCAGCTGCTAGGGCCGCCTCTATCCGTCTAAGATGGCAGTGGCAGGTGACCGTTGGATGGCGGCTGTCATGTGTCGGACCCCTAATCAGTCAGGTGCGCCGCCTCCGTGTACGGGTCTCCTGGGCGCCAGGTACGGTTGTTCAGTCAGGACACTTGGAGCCAAAGTGGCGTGTGAGGTGAAGTCTTGAGCTCGGATAGAAGTGTGGCCCGAACTGCCTCTGGGTGGGCAGTTTGGGTCTTTGCCTTTTGTGCTTTTTGCAAGACTCAGGACCTCGAAGGGAGAGCTCGGGTTCCTCCTTGGGGAGCTCGGGAATCCTCAACTTGGAGTTCGGGTTGTAGGTTCCCCCTTTGGGGGAG
The DNA here is from genome assembly GCF_000365185.1 of Nelumbo nucifera. The sequence continues at coordinate 764,118 of NW_010729304.1, forward strand.
CTCGAGACTCTTCAACTCGGAGCTCGGGATGTGGGCCCGCTGTCGTACCAAACTGGCGCTTCTGCCAAGTCACTCTTGGTTGCTTCCACATGTCGTATGGCCAAGGGGTCGGGTCAAATCTTCCTCCATCAATTGCCTCCCACTCCCTATGCTCGGGGTCTTGACCCGACGTGGGGAGTTCATAGGATGACAGGTGGATTTGCCTCGAGACACTTTGGCCTCGGTCTGGGACTTCTCTGGTCTGACCTGCTTGTGTTCTTGGCTCAACCGGGGTCGGCTTGGTTCAACCGGGGTCGACTTGGTTCGACCAAGGGTCAGTCCCGGGCTGTGTGTAGTTCACGCGCGTAAACGATTTCAAATTTTTAAACGTAAACAACGCGCGCCAAAATGTCTTTTCCTCGGGAAGTGCACAGCTGATTTCGTGGGGAGCCGTTGGATGGTTTCGATCTTGGCCGTTGATGTGCGGGTACAGTGGCTATAAATAATGGGGGGCCCCTTGTCACTTTCCTCCGTCATCCTTCAGCATTTGTTCCTTGAGCTCGCGTCCAAGCCTGTCAGCTCGCATCACTTGTTCGTAGTCCGATAGCTTTTCCTGGTGAGTCCTCAAGCCCTCTTTTGTTTCGATGTCTAGCTCGGGTAGTTTAGGTAGTCTCTTGGGGGATCCGATGCTGGTTCTACGAACCGAGCTGCTGCTCCCGACAGCCTTAGTGAGTCCGAGGCGGGGCCCGAGGTAGAGCTCGAGGAAGAGCTCGAGTTCGAGCCCGTATGCCGAGTCACCTCGGGTAGTTTGGCATCCACCTCCCGCCGAGGTCGGGTGCCAGATAAGTTCGGACCTTCCACTATGACGTCCGAAAGGCTTTGGTCCCTTATCGTCCAGAACAACCTGCCCGGGAAGTATACTTACTTTGTACCCCCGAGCGACTTTCCTTGGGAGCACGGTCCGAATGAGATCGTGATATTCCGGGAGTAGCTCGTTGCCGGGCTGCGCCTTCCCTTTCATCCTCTTATTGTCGAAGTCATGAACCACTTCGGCGTTACTATAGGTCAGTTTCACCCGAACTCTGTTCGTAACCTTGTTGGGACTATCTCCCTGCAATATCTTACTAACATAGTAGATGGGTCGTTGGACCCGATTTGCTTCCTTTATCAGTACCGAACTGACCACTTCGTCGGTTGTCAAGAGGTACAGTTCTAAAACATCGCCCTCTTCAGGCCTTGCCAACACCGGGATGCTGGCGAGGTATTTCTTGAGCTCGTCAAATGCGAGCTGGCAATTCGGGTTCCACTCGAACCCTTTGCCTTTTATTGCCTTGAAGAAGGGCAGGCAACAGTCTGCTGACTTAGACACGAAACGACTCAAGGCGGCTATCCTGCCGTTTAGCCTCTGAACCTCCTTAACTTTTCGGGGTGGTCTCATATCTAGGATGGCCTTTATTTTGTCCGGGTTGGCCTCAATACCGCGCCGGTTGACGATGTATCCTAGGAACTTGCCCGAGGTGACACCAAAGACACACTTGTTTGGGTTTAGTTTCATGCTAAATTGACGCAGAATTTGAAAGACGGAATGCAAGTCTTGTATTAATTTATGCGAAAATTGTCTTGACGACCATGTCGTCTACATAACATTCTATCTTCGTGCCAATTAAGGGCTGAAACAGCTTATTCACGAGCCTTTGAAAGGTCGCCCTAGCATTTTTTCAGTTCGAATGGCATAACCTTGTAGCAGTACAGGCCAAACTCGGTTATGAAGGTGGTTTTTTGCTCGTCGGACGGGTCCATCCTGATTTGGTTGTAGCCCGAGTAGGCATCCAGGAAGCTTAGCAACTCGTGTCCTGAGGTCGCGTCCACTAGGCGGTCGATCCTGGGGAGGGGGAAGCAATCTCTCTAGCAAGCTCAGTTCAGGTCGGTGTAATCGACGCACATGCGCCACTTGCAACTAGCCTGACTCTATAGTATTTAGCAGTTTACATTGAACACCAATCATACTCATTTCCAATGTTGCAATTACCAATTCCACGAAGACAAATAAGAGGCAAATGAAAATTGGTTGAGGCACTTGGTAGCAACACTGCTTGGTAACATAAAGAAACCTTTTATATAAACTAATGGATGAATCTATTGAAGGGACACTGATTCAACCATATGGTGGGTATTGATGATTGACGCATATCAGTCTTGGATGCATTCATAAACTAAATAGGATCAATCAATTCCAGATTCAATTCTAAATCTGTTCTCCAATGACAAAGTTGAGCCAGGAAGAAGTGAAATTGTTCATAAACATGCATGATCCAAAACACAAACACAAAAAATACAATTTGAGTCACCTATGGCTATATGTACGAACCAAAAGAACAACTATAGATTTAAATCAAAAGCAGGGAAGGTACTTACCTTCTTTATATCACCTCGGGATTTGATGTTGTGGCAAGAAGACCAAGCCAATGGGGGCAAGCAACAGCAATTGAAGACTTTGGTGAGCTTATTGCGTTCAGAAAAAAAAATATCTACAAGAAATAAGGAGACAAAATCAAACTACTGGCGGTAATTGGCCGATTGGGAGGTAACAAGATGAGAAGGGAGATGGAATCAACAACCAGGGGTAGAAAGTATGAGAAGGGAGAGGAAATAATTGCCAGTTGAAGAAGAAGAAGAAGAAGAAGAATATACATGTGGAGAGTGAGAAATGATTAATCAACTGAATACTGATCGAATGCATTGTACATTGACTCTGTTGATTTAAACTGGACTCTGAGACGGAGAAGTTTGGCTAGAAGAGGAGACCAGAAGAAGATGAGTGCGAGTAACGGATGAATCGGCTTAATGAATAGGTTAAAACATCTATTTAGTTTTTTGGATATTTTAAAATTTATTTATAATATAAAATAAATAGTTACCAGTTACTAAAGCAAATCCGACAATTATTGTAAACATTGCATTACCAAGGATTTTGAAAAGGATATGATTTTCGATATCATAGTCGGACCTAAAACATTTTAGTTTGAAAAATTTTACTTTCCTTTTAGGCCAAAAAATGCAACCCATGGACCAATTGGCCCTAGAGCTCGATGATCACAACAGTTGCAGAGGCAACTTGTTCACTGAACCAATTGGCCCTCGCCCAACTATCAGCCTATTCTTGCCCCTGAGCCCGACCCTAATATAAAGCCCAAAGTATCATGTATGTTATGAAATATTTTAGTTTTATATTTTAAGTTCATACTTTCTTTCTCCCATTTCAACACACATTTTGCACATAAAAAATATTGTCACATTGAGATCACAATTATACACCCAAGTTCAAAGAAAAAAAAAGACAAAAATACAAAACACACAATATCCAAATCCAACACAAAAAATGGAAAATGAGAAGGGAATAAATTGAAAAGATTAGGGTTGGACGATATAAGTCGTTACCTAATGCCCAATTATCGGGTTCAGGCTTTGCTAGACTTATTTAAAAAGTAGCCCAACTCAAAAAAATAATCGGGTCTAATACTTATAGCCCATTCCGTGGGTTTTAAAATATGCTTGTATTTGAACCCTCGGACAAACTCGGTGGTGGGGTGAGTATTCTGTTATTCGATTAAAAACTAAATCGAATAAATCAAAATTTTAAAAACTGAAATAAAAAATAAAATCGAATTGGAATTGAATTATAAGAAAATCAAAATTTTTGATTCAGTTTTTGGTTAAAATCGAATTTTATTAAGATACATAAAATATTATATATTATAATGTATAATATATTATGAAACTAAATTTCATTATAATATATTAATATATAAATACATAGTATATTATATATTATATATTACATATTATATAATGAATTTTGACTAATTCCATTCTTTCAATTAACGAAAATTTTAATTCTGAAACCGAAATTTATAAAAACTAAATTAATTAAACTAAAATTTTCAAAAATTAAATTAACCAAATAAAACAGAAACTAAAATTTTCAGTTCGATTTTAACCGAATAATGCTTACCCCCTATCCGCATTCCACACGGGCCTAAAGCCTCAGCGCCCCGAGGCCCATATCGTGATATCAACCTTGATTTAATGCAGTGGCCCCATCAAAGGGTCACTTCATCTAATTCAAGTGATAGCATATCAAAAGGCTCTTGTTTACTAGTTTCAGCGCAGGGCTAGGATACTATCGTAGCAAATGTGGGTTGATCAACTTTTCGTGTATTTCAATTTACACGTGTGAGATGATTGTGTGGACACACGCCAGCTTCAAACATGTGTATCTTACCGTCAAGCTTGCGTGGCGTATCCTAATAGATCCAACAGCATCTGAAAACCGTCGAGTATTCGAATTCCCGTGAGTGAAAGGATACAACAGAAATGCCACGGGTGACACCTGAAACCCGTGCCCTCCATCACCAAAAGCGGATAGAAAGCCGTTGATTTCAACCGCCATGCTCGCCTCGCTTTACCCAAAACCGAAAGGCCCAAGCTCGGGATAAAATGACCATCTTATCCACACAATCACTTGAATCGTGATCATTTTTATCAAAGTTAATGTACTATTATTAATTGCCTAATCTTCAATTTTTTAATTCATACAACCGAATATACGGTCTCCAGTCTCGAGACTCTCCACTGGCTTACTCGACTGTTGCTGCAGCCTGCAGAGACTGCCTTCGTCTCCTTCGAACATCGAAATCGGTCAGCTGTGGAAAATCCATTAATCCATCTTCTCTGCAACTCTGTTTTCTCTTCAATGTCTTTGATCTCATCTTCTCTTCTCACCTTCTATCCGCACCATACAGAGCTCTCCTCTTCGGCTTCCCTTCTTCTGGTCTCCTCATTTTCTGGCTCATCAAAGCCATGCTCGTCTTTTCCTCTTCTCCGTAACTCTTCTCGTCAAATCAAGCCTCTTCGAGCTTCCAGTGAGACGATAACCGAGACTTCGAGCATAAGCGTCGATAACAATGAGTCCGACGACTCGACGGCCTTCCAGATCAAAGCTCGCAATAGGATCGGTCTTCTTCAGGTCATTACTAGAGTTTTCAAGGTACTCGGGTTGAAAATCGAGAAGGCCATTGTTGAATTTGAGGGCGAATTCTTCGTTAAGAAGTTCTTCGTGACTGATTCACATGGGAGGAAGATTGTCGACCATGGCAGCTTGGATAAGATCAAGAATGCTTTGATGGAGGCTATTGATGACGGTGATGGAGTTTTTTCGGTGTCCTCGTCAGTGCCTTCGAGAGGGATTGTTGTGCGAAGAGCTGGGTTGTTAATGGAGTCCGGGGAGCGGAGGGCCAAGGCAGAGAGGATGTTTGGATTGATGGATGGCTTTCTTAAAAATGATCCGCTTAGCCTTCAGAAGGACATCTTACATCACGTCGAGTATACGGTGGCAAGATCGCGATTTAGTTTCGATGATTTTGAGGCTTACCAGGTAATGCAGTTTGTTTCTACTTGAAATTTATTAGAGAGAATGAACTTTATACCGGTATTGATTTGAACTATCATTTGTAGCGGTCTTCTAGCATTAGTAAATGACGGTGATAACTGAAATCTAACCTGATTTTTGGCGTTCAAATAAAAAGGGAAGAGGATTCATAAAACTAATTACATGGACAACTTTGACACTTCCGTTGAGAAGATTCTAATATCTGATTCCAGAAAGGTGGTCATTTTTAGTGAAGATAACGAGGTAAAATCAGTAAAGTTAGTTTTGAAACAAAAAGTGGCTATTTTCTTGAGGAAGTAAAGCCTTCCAAGAGAGTGAGGACCTCTGCTTTGAAAGGGTTGCTTGTTTTGCTATCTGGAAACCCGTTAAAAGAACAAGGATCTTAGCTTTAACATAGTCCACTCCTCCATTAGGGGCATTACTAGTCGAGAACAGCCCATCGTTAGGTTTGTAGAACTTCTAATCACCAAATATTTATCATGCAGAGAGAATTATTAGTGCATCCAAGGCTATATTATTAGTGTGATGTAGAAACAGTTATTGAGGTGGAAAGGTGAGACAAGGCAATAGGGTACTTCTTGTCACCTAAGCGCTTGAGTGTGATTGCCTTAGTTCTAGTTGGGTGGTGGTTTTTTGACAAATAAAACCTTTATTTAAGTAGTATGATCCATGTTGACATGTTCCCTATTTTCAATTTCTTATTATTTTGTATTGGAAAAAATACTAAAAGAAAGTCAATAATAAAGAAATTTTGCATATATAAACACATTAAACCATCTAATTTTTTAAGGCAATTTTACCCTTTAATCATAAATTGAAATAGTCCATACAGTATAAGTTCAGTTGATAAAGCAGTAAGGAATATTTGAAATCATTAATTTTATTACAGGAACAATAACTTAGTGGATTCAAGAAAATGACATAAAAAGCACGATGGACATATAGTAAGGAATGCACTATACGTTCATGCAATAGTAAGGCGTATTTGAAATCAAGTCAGTAGAACGATGAGAAAAAAGGCATGAGTCAATGGATTCAAGAAAATGAGCATTACAGAACAAAGGATCCAACAAAAGGAACATTGAATCAAGAATCCAAGCAAATGAAATAATTAATCATATTTATTTTATAGCATAAATAAAATGCAATATAGTGTACAACATATGATAAGGGTGTTTGGCTTGCCCTTTTCCTTGGCTAAGAGGCCACCTGACATGCGTGTAAATATGGCATGAGATAAAGGTGCCCCCCAATAGATGTCCTGTTTCCTATACATTACCTTGATAGGTATGGATGCAAATGGATCAATCCCCAGCATTCAAGTATGCTATCCAGTAAATTTGGGTTGATTCACCAACTCCTTGGTGTTTCCCATGATGGTATCTTATTTACCTTCATAGAGGAGATCAGGAGATTTGGAGGAATTTCGTTAAGATATCAAAATTGGAAGGTCTGTTTATCTGTATGCAGAAAATAAATCATGAAAATTTTCGAGTAAAATGCCTCTGAAAAGGAACATATCCTGTCATTCACTTGGTTGAATACCAATTATTTTAGTGGTTTCTGAAGTTAATTTACAGATTATTGTTAAAAAAAGTGTTAATTGAACCAATTTGGGATAACATTTTCCAACTTTCAAATTATATGCTCTTGGCGCAATGATTAATTTTAACATCAAATAATCTACTTCTCCATGCAATTGGATTCTACTGTAAAAAAAGTGTTTCACACCTATCTTTTATTTTTATTTTATTTTTTGATCAAAACACCTATCTTTTATTTGTTTCAGAGAAACATTTATTGTTCTATTCATGCATACTGTGTTTTGGATTTACCTTGAAAACAAGTTTCAACAATGATTAATAATTCAAGATACAGTTACGTTTTACTTTAGTATTTTCTGTTGTCATATTTTTGAGATTTCATTCCATAAGTTGGTTTTGATATTATGGTATCTGTAGGCATTATCACATAGTGTAAGAGACCGGTTGATTGAACGTTGGCATGATACCCATCAATACTTCAAGAGGAAAGATCCAAAGCGCTTATATTTCCTCTCTCTTGAGTATCTTATGGGTATTTTTACTACTCTTTGAGTGTCTTACCTTTTCTTCACTATTATTTAGGAGCACTACTAATTGATAAAGATGTTAAATATCAATAATCTCTCTCCCTCTCTCTCTCTCTGCTTATCTATATCAATTTCAGTAAATTTTGGGATAAATTACATGTCTGTAGAAATTCTTGGTTACCTCATGTTATCATCTTTTCAATAGTAAGATCTTCAAAGTAGAGTGTATTGTCAGCGTTTTCTGTCTTTGTTTTCTT
>NW_010729304.1:779518-798272 GCF_000365185.1 Nelumbo nucifera
AATTCCCTAGCTGATGGTTTAGCTCAACAAGGGGCAAAAGGGATTCACTGTTTTGGGTTAAGCTGTAACTTTAGTGTTTTTTCCTTTTCTTTTTCCTTTTCTYGAGGTCCTTTGTTGCTCTTGGAAGATAAGTGTGTTTGTCTTCCTCTTGTAAATCTTCTATTGATGATTTAATGAAAGTGTTATTGATAAAAAAAAATAAAAAATAAAAAATAAAAACAATGTAAATAAAGTAATCACTCTTTAACTTATTCATATAAAATAATTTTATAAATATATGAAATAATTAAATCATAAATTTACATAAGCATATACGTTTAATTAGATTTGAACCTTAATCAGTTCAAATGGGGTTAGGTCTGCAGCCAATTCAATTAATAAATGGATGCAATGTTCAAAATCTGAATCTGTTCCATTTATAGGTTGGATTTTGGAACGGGTCTCAGACTTTATACAGCCCTATTTCTGTAATAAAGTCGGAGAATTCAACTTGCTGTTGCATGCTATAGGTAGTTATTAGATGGTTTAACTTTTTTTTTCTTTAATTTTAAGCCTTTTCTTTGCATAATGTGTCATCATTAAATTCATTGACAGGAATCCTATAATACTGGAGACTATATCAACGCTGTTGTTAACAGACAGAGGGCTGAGACGATAAGTAGTGTCTTATACCCTGATGATCGTTCTTATCAGGTATGATGGTACTTTGTTTAATATGGCATAAGAAACTTTAAGATAGATGTCCCTGGGTTAATGACACAAGCGATTTTTCTAAATTAAATAAAATAGATAGTTCTGTGTGAAGGCTCTATGAAGGTCAGAAAAAAGATTATTGAAGTTTTGCATATGTGCTTGTGTATAAATTTCATTGTTCTTTAAAGAATTTGAGATTTTTTAAACCTTCTGTCTTCAAGAATCCCCATTTTTGTAAGTTTGGTAGCTTAACAAACATAGATTCTGTCTTCAAGAATCCCCATTTTCATAAACTAGGCATGTCCCAAATAAAATACAAAAGATACTACTATTATAATGATATAAGTTTATATACTGGGAAACTTTTGTATGTGTTTGGTATAGCTTCTGTTTATTCATTAAACTTTTGTACTTGATTTGTTTGCAAAACTGAAAAAAGTAATAATGAAACCGTTTATTGACAATTAGGCACCACATCAGCATAACAGTGAATAAACGCCCACCGTTGGGGGAAGCATTAAAATGAAGCTTCCCCCAATGGTAGGCATGCACATAAATCAAGGCCACCTTTTGCGAGTATTGAAAAAACGCCCGCGGTTCCAAACACACGGTTTATCTTTCTAAATAATTCTGATTAGGGGTTCTCCTGATTGTTTATAAAAAATAGGCTGTTCCCCAATAGGGCAATAAAAATTTAGTGGCTGGATCACATTTGTCCAGGAAAAAAATTTAAAAAAAGAGCATTCGCTCGCTTTTCTTTACAGATGTGCTTTACAGCCTTCATTCCTGCAAATTATTGTATAATTCTTTAGCAGCTATCAATTACAAGATCATGTTTTAGTTTCCTGCTGCCCTCTTTATATTTATCTGTTTATTCTTTATGGAAATTTTGTTTGATCAACTTAGAGATTCCTCTTATTCTACTTGATGCAGTCACTTCTCTTTCCTAAATTAAAGTAGTAGAAATTTATAAGGTAGGATATCTCTAAGACTTTGAAGCAAATACTTAGAGCAGAAAAGTAGAAAAGTTGAAAAAGTTTCCTGCATAATTTTATTTCTTATACAACTATTGTTTTTCTTTTCTTTCGTGATCATTATTGTGGTATTTATTTTCCATTTTAAACTGTTGATCTTTAGTTTTTGTTTTATTTATCAGGGGAAGGAGCTGCGGTTGAAACAACAGTATTTCTTTGTCTCAGCATCATTGCAAGACATCATCCGTAGATTCAAAGAAACACACAATGACTTTGACAATTTTCCTGATAAGGTTATGCCAATGCTTACAATTTGTATGTTGCAAGATAAGCATACCAAATATTATACACCTCAAGTTCTAAAAGATATTCTTGACACTGCAGCACTACTTTTACAAATGGAAGGCTTTGGGCCTCAATCTATTGGTTAGACGTCTTGTTATTGATTGAAAAGATGGGGAAAAAGAAGAGATTGGGTGGTAATGGATGTGATGGGATTCTTCTCACCTCGGGTTTCTTTGAGGGAACCCTTACCTCCTACTGAGAACATGGTGGGAAGGGGGGGGGGGTCCTGACTGCCCAAATCTTATTCAAACTGCTTTTTATATGGTTATATGGTTCTTACATCAGTAGACACGTGTTACATGCATGTTAACTTAACTAACTTGGCCTGTGTGTCTTACCTTGTATATACAAACCTGATAGGTGGCTGTGGCTGCTTAGTAAGCAACTGCACCTATCCTCTCCTTGATGCAGAAAGCCCAAAAGTATTTAGGAGAGAACTTTTGCCAAGCTCTCTTTGTTAAGGAAGACTTCCTATAAGGTTGCAACTTCAAGTAAACCCCATCTCCCTCCTGATATTCAGTATCAACTCCCTGGAATTTCAAAGGGTCAAGATCACATGGAATCCATTACCATGAACCTTTAGTTCTATGTCCCTATATAGGTTGTTGCATACTTGCATATAATTTGGTTTCAATTAGCTACTTGCACTGGAAAAGTCTCCATTTGTTGTACCTTAAGCCCAAGTTGGCAAGCCAATAGCTCAGTGATGAAATTAAGTGTGCTCCTGCCATCCATTGGACAGCTCTTGGTTTCACTTTCAAATCTCATTGTCTAAGGGGAGTTTAAACTAGTGGGTGCCTGTAATGATATCTATGATAATTCTTCTCTTTCCTTATCACTATAATCAAGGTTCAAAATTTTGACACTATACGCCTTGTGTCGAGTGTATCATATCATACTGGCAGGTCTCTGAATCCCCAAATAGGGGTTGTTTCAGATTTTGAGTGGTTTCATGGGGTAGACATGCCTAAAAATCGACCCCTGAAGCAATTTTGAAAAAGAAAAACTGAAAAAAAGTTACTAAGCATCGAACCTTGACTATACTACACCCCCCTGTAGAAAACTCTTGGAGATATTCTTTAAACTCTTCAGTTTGTAGTGTAAATGGTGAAGTCTAGCTGCAGGGGTATTTCTATCTTTTCCTTTATTTCTAATCTATTTGGTGTATGTAACTTATGGAGGGCATTTCTGTAACTTTTGTTTTTATTAGAAGTCTAATAGATTTGGTCAACAAGAGTGAAAAAAATTCTGTTCAAATCTTCTCTCTTGGAATTTCTCTTAGGCTATGTTTGGTTTGAAGGAAAAGGCAGGGAAAGCTATACAAGGTTTGTAAAGGTTTCCCTACCTTTCCTACTTTTTCCTTCAAACCAAACATAGCATTACTAATCTTCTCCCCTCTTTTAGGTTCGCATATGGTATCAGAGATGTAGAGTTCGCGGTTACTGTTCACGCCCTTTTCTGTGCCCTAAGAATAGAGGGCACTCTTGATTCACTACAGAAAGGACAAAGGCACTAAAAGGACTGGTCGTCCTTTAGACAAGTAGGCTTTAACACCTCTAGTGGTGACTGTTATGCCGTTTTGGGTGGTTTCCTAAGTTCCCTCTTTGCCATAGCCCTAAGAAGAGATGATAATGGTGTGGCAGGTTTGTGACAATGTTTAGCATGGTGACAGCCCTACTACAACTGTGCGAAGTAGTTGGTGCTCCAAATAAGTGATTTTGTGGTTCCTGTTTTGTTCCAGTGTTTAAATCTAGAGCAGTAGGTTGGTGCTCTTTTTGTGGGTGATTGCAATTTTATTTACCTAGTTGGTCGTGTTCTTTCTCCATGGCTTCTTTCACTAGTAGCTCTAAATTGGCTGTGGTAGTGCAAATAGATTTAATGAATACCTAGTTGATCATTGTAAAGCTCAATGACATGAACTATGTACCATGGGCCGAATCTGTGGAAGTTTCCTTAATTGGATGGGGCAAAATGAAATATATCAGGGAAGAACAACCAAAGAGTGGGTCTGAAATGTATAATGAATAGGTGCAAGAAAATGCCCAAATTATGACTTTGTTGTGGAATAGCATGGAAAACTATATAAGTGTTAATCTTATGTTTCTAGATGTTGCAAAGGAAATCTTGGAACATGCTAGGCAACTGTATTTAGGACAATACAATGTAAAAAAAATTCATCAATACCAGGATTACTTTACTCTTCAACAGGGAGATAAGAGTGTGGAGGAATACTATGCTGTCTTGAAAAGTTGGAGAAATGAACTTAATGTTTATCATCCCCTTTCTACAGATCTGAAGGTGCAACAAGAACAAAGGGAATGATTGAATGTTGCTAGATTTCTATTAGGATTGGGATCTTAATTTGAGCCAATAAGAGCTCAAATTTTGGGGAATAGTAACCCTTCACTTTCTGATATATTCTGTGGTCGTGAAGTGGGCAGAGAAGAAAGAGATGGTGGTAAACACAGTAGCGGACATGGCCACATTTGATAGTGTTCCCATTGTGGTCGTGAACCATACAATTAACTTCTTCTATGACTTGCATGGCCCTCCCTCCTCTTGAGCCAATCATGTCTTGGTAGAGGATGACACTTAAAACAATGTTCCTACTAATAAATCACCTACTACAGGAGTTAGTAAGGATAACGAGTTGGTTTCCATCACCCATGAGGAGTATGAAAGACTTCACCAATCCTCCTCTTCCAGTACTACTATTACTCTTGCTCATTCGGGTATCACTTTTCTTGCTTCTAGTTCAAAAACCACATCCTAGATAATTGATTCTAGAGTTTTAGATCATATGACTAGAAATTCAGACTTTCTTATGTCTTTATCCCCTCCTTCCACTTCTTAAATTGTGACCTTAGTTGATGGAACTTCCTCCTCTATTACGGGTACTGGTAAATGTGTCTCTTAGTTCAGACTTCAGTGCTCCATTTAATTTGGTGTTTTATGTAGTTTTTTATCTGTAGGTAAGTTGACTCAATCTCTTAATTGTTTTGTAGCCTTCTTGTTAGACAATGTATGCTCTTAGCTCCAATCAAATTGATGTGTATTGAGATTTATGAATTAATAAAATCAGTTCATTATTGTTTCATGTTTTGTGATTGGTGTATTTATATGAATTACCCCTTAAATTGGATATTTATGAGACTTATGTTAGTTTAGAAAGTTCTCAACCATTGGACTTGGGGAATTTATCTTGACAAGGTTGATACTGATGTATTGCTGAAATGGTGGAGCAACTTGTCTCAGTTACTAGGTTTAGACCCTAAGTACATTCGGTGGGTGTTTGTAAGAAATACTGAACACAGACCAATTTCTAGTTATGCCTTGGACCTTGGAGATAGATGGGCAAGACTGGAGAGTTGCACTTAATCCTAGACTTGATAATGATACTGCACTAGGTTTTGGACTAGGCTACTTTTGATATGCCAACCAATGAGATCTTGTTAGGATCAAATACATGGATCAAATACTACATGAGTGGGTGATCATTATGATAGGGTCAACCCTTTTGTCAAATGTAGAGAACACTAATGTGGTCCCCACTGTGTTCGTATGACTGTAGTTAGTAGTTAGTTATGTTAGTTGGTAGTTTATTTCAGCTTATTGTTATTAGTTTTCTTTTATTATTTTGCCATGTAAGCAGTAAGGGTAATTCAGCCCTTTTACTTCCATTCGAATATTAATATAAATTGTAAGAGTGGGGCGGCTGTTGCATGTCACTCTCTCTTTTCTGAATTCTCACCTTTGAATTCTTCTTCTCCTCTTCTCTTCTTCTCTTCTCTTATCCTCTTTTTTCAATCTTTGTTAATTTCTCATTAAATCTAGGACAGATTGTAGTCTTATTCAACTACTTGGTATTAGAGCCAACCTAGAAGTTCTTATGCTAGTCTAATCAGGCCAACTACATGAGAGCTTCCTAGGTTTGGAAGTTTTTAGTAGAAAAAAGGGAATCGGCTGATTCTTGGAGGTTGCTGGCAGTGTGTGGCTGCTACTAAAGAGATTGTAGAGCCTTGGAGAGATCCAGTGATCGGAAGAATCAGAAGAAGGTTCAAATCCTCAAGATTAGGGTTCAGACATCAGTTAGAAGGTGGCAGCCAGAGTTTTTTCATGAAGTAAGTTGTTTTCTTTGAGAGCGATCTAAAAAAAGATTAGCTTTGTTTATTTTGAGAGGTGCAGCTGGGAAATCTCCTCTCTTTTGAGTTTTTTAGGGTTTTAAGAGAAAATCCTAAAATTCAATACTGTTATTAATTCTGGGGCAGTAGTTGGACCTGTTTTCGTTCAGCCTGAGTTTTTTTTGTTCTCTGGAGATCTAGTAGAGCTGTTCAGTATTTTTGGGTAGTTGCCGAACCTAATTAATCCTCCTATGTTGGCTGTTATCAATTTTTGGATGCGGTTTCTCTTAACACAGTGATAAAAAGGTGTTTTTTTATTAACATCTTAACCAAAGGTGGAGTTTAATAACCAAGGGGAAGGTGTTTTTGAAGGAATGAGAGATCCATCGTATGAACGCCCAAAACTTGCGGAATAAAGGGGCGAATTTCAAAAATTTTTCTCTCCCTTTCAAGAGCTCACCACTGTAATCCCCGAGTTTATGATTGAGTTCCATAGGTGTGTCAGCAGGTTTATCTCCTAGCTTTCATGTATCCTTTAGGAGATCTAAGGTGTGCTTCCTTTGGGAGAGCGAGCAACTTCAATTCCAAGGAAGTAGTGCAAAGGCCCTAGATCCTTTACTTCAAATTGTGTAGCCAAAAATTTCTTTAATCTCTGAATCTCTGAGATCCAATCTCCAGTGATAACAATATCATCTACATAGACAACCAAGGCTATTGTTTTTTTCTCATTCCCTCTTTACAAAGAGTGTGCGATCAGTTTAACACTGCTTAAAACCCATCTGTTGTACTGTTTGGTGAAACTTGCTAAACTAAGTTCTTGGAGATTGCTTCAGACCATACAAAGATTTCTTCAATTTGTATATTTTCAATTCATTGCCCTTAGCACAAAAACCAAGAGATTGAATTATGTAAACTTCCTCTTCCAAATCACCATTTAGGAAGGAATTTTTTATGTCAAGTTATGAAGTTCCCAGTCAAGATTTGCAGCTAAAGATAGAAGAACCCGAATAGAGTTAATTTTTGCAACAAGAGCAAAGGTCTTAGCATAATCAACCCCATACACATGTTTGAAGGCTTTTGCAATTAGCTGAGCCTTGTACCTTTCCACAGTACCGTTTGCCTTATATTTTACAAAGAACACCCATTTTCAGCCCACAAGCTCCTTTCCCTTAGGAAGATCTACCAACTCCCATGTGCCATTCTTGTGAAGAGCATTGATCTCTTCCTTCATTGTATATGTCCACTTTGGAACAAGTAAGGCCTCTATAACACTCTTGGGAAGTGGAGCACTATCGATGGCAGATAAAAAGGCACGAAAAGAAGATGAGATATTCTCATAGGACAAGAAATTAGACATGGGGTGGTGTGGTGCATGATCTAACACTCTTCCTTTTTGCAATAGGGAGATTTAGATCACAACTTGAAGTGCAATATCAATAAGTTTAGGAACATCAGCTAGAACAATTGTACCTAGGTGAGATGGAGGAAGATTCTGATGGCATTGGTAGGCATAGTTTCTGGTGGCTCTATGGCAATTGAACTCTGTTGGCCTTGATTTTTGCAGCATTGTCTCCGAAAGACACGGAATGGAGGAGGATCAGGAAGAGAAGGCAATAAAACTTGTGTCTGACTTTGTTTCTCCTCAATTGTATTCTCCCCATGAGGAGAAACAGGAAAATAGGGAACATATTCAAAGAAAGAAACATCCATAGAGACAAAATATTTTTTGGACACAAGGTCAAAGTAATGATAGCCTTTCTGAGAAAGAGGATAACTAAGAAAAATGCACACAATAGCTTTTGGATCAAGTTTACCATGAGTAAGTGAGAGATTATGAACAAAAAGCTTACATCCAAAGACACACATAGGTATAGGAAACATTGGTGCTTTGGGGAAGAGGAGATGATGAGGAGACCTATATTCCAATACCTGAGATGGTGTCCTATTGATGACATAGGCATCGGTCAGAACAACATCCACCCATAATCTTTTTTTGACATTCATCAGTAACATCAATCCCTGAGCAACTTCTAGGAGATGCCGATTTTTCCTCTCTGCAACCGCATTTTATTGAAGGGTTCTGGCACATGAGCTCCTATGATGGGAGCCGTAGGATGCAAAGAAATCTGTGAGGTCCCCATAGAAGTACTCCTTGGCATTATCTGATTAAAAAATTTGGATTTCTAATTGGAATTAGGTGTAGACCATACGCTAAAAATCTTTTACAGGTTTAGGAACTTCCTTTTGTGAATGCATAGGATAAACCCAAGTGTGTCGGGAGAAGTCATCAATAACAGAGATGAAATATTTGTAACCATTCTCAGTTGGAATATTAACAGGTCTCAAACATCTAAATACACAATATGAAAAGGAAATTCTAATCTTTTATTACATAAAGGAAATGAGGTTCTATAATGTTTACTCAGTTGACACACTTGACATTGAAATTCACTAATAGATAGACTAAAACAAATCTGGAAACAAATATTTCAAAGACTCAGAAGACATATGGCCCAAACGGTAGTGCAACAAAAATAACTTGACTCTTACTCAACGGACTCAAAGACTCTGAAAATGTAAGACCAACTTTGTTATCCAACACATAGGGACCATTCACCATGTTCCCTCTACCAATCATCCTCCCAGAGCCCAAATCCTGAAAAAACACAAGAATGTGGAAGACAGATTACCGAGCAATTAAAGGCATGAGTAATACTATTAATGGACAACAAGTTAATGGGTAACTTTGGAACATGTAGAACATTAGATTAGGAAAGGCCAAAAGGCAAAGATATAGATCCTCGACCAGCAATGAAGGAGAAGTATCCATCAACTAACCTCACTTTATCTTTGCAAGAGAGAAGACATTATATGTTTGGAACAAGGTTGACTTATGAATCATATGGTTGGATGCACCAGAATCAATAATCCATGGGGATTCTGAGTTATCAATAGACACATGGAAAGTAAAGGCTGAATTACCTAAAGAGAAAGCAAATGAAGTAGAAGGTGTGGGTCTAGAATCAACATTGCGGAGGGCCCTACCGTATTGAAATGGTCACTGAAGGAATTGATAATATCTTCCTTAGGGTCAAAACAAGGGGGCAATCCTGAGAAGAACTCTAATGCTCATGAGATGCTAAGTTTGTTGAGGTGAACTTCTTCTGATATGGCTTCTTGCTCAGTTCCTGTGTCCACTTTGGTTTCCCATTCATTTCCCAACAGGCCTCATGGGTACGCCTAGATTTTTGATAGTGAGTACACAATTTGTCTTTATCATCTATCTTTTTCTGATTTCCCCCCTTTCTTGTTGCCCTAGTGTTGCCCCTTACAGCCAGAGCAATAGTCTCCCCCTCGGGAGGATTCATAGCAGACTTCCTATTCTCTTCAGACTGGACAAGTGCATATACCTATTGGACAGACAGAAGATCTTTGTTGCCAAAATCTGAACACGAATAGGTTCATACATGGGATTCAAACCTAGAAGGAAAGCAAACACCCTTTGATGTGAGACTAGTTGTTTATAGGCCTTGGCATCTTTTTCACTTTCCCATTCAATACTTTGATAGTAGTCTAATTCTTTCCAAATTGAAGTGAGGGCAGAATAATAGGCTGATAAGCTCCTTTCTCCTTTCTTACATGTTGAAGATTCTGCTTGTAGCTGATAAATTCTAGCATAGTGCCTTTGCTTTGAGTATGTTGCCTTCGCTTATTCCTATGTTTCTTTTGCTTTATCAGCCCACATAAAATTCTGCTTGACAGATGGTAACATAAATGTCAAGAGTCAGGACATAATCATGCAGTTCTCATGGCCCCACTTATCATATTCAGCAGTACCAGCTCTAGGTTCCTTTATTTTCCCGTTAATATATCCTGCCTTGCCCCTGGCTGTGATATACAGCCACATCTCCTTAGACCATGCCATGTAATTCCTACCATCCAAAGGGGTAATTAATAGTCATTGGGAAATTCATGGAGTCATGACCACTGCTAATTCCACCCTGATTTGTGGTGGTTCCTGAGGTTGCAGAATCTTTAGTATTCATGAGTGACCCTTCTAAGAAAACAACAGTCCTCCACTTCAGTCCACACACACAAAAGGACTACACAGCCCTCACTCTTGGGGTTCTGACAGAACACTATTACAGCACTGTTGTAACACACTTTCACAAGTCAAATAGACCTCCAAGGTTAATATTAAGCCACAAACATTAGTATTCTGCTGATGTACCAGCCACCTGAACACTCTCACAGGTGTAACAGACTCTCCAAGGCTAATAATATAAGCCACAAACATCAGTACACTGCTGCTGTACCAGTCAGCCAAACCAGGTCACTCATGACCTACAAATAATTTCACAAGTGGACAGGTTTCTGGATCATCCGACCCACAAAAAAGGGGATTAAACTTCCCTTATATCATTTGGTCAAGGGCAAACCTTAATCTGTTCTTGGTATCAGCACCAAGAACCAGAAAAAAAGGGTTTAAAAAATTGTTCCTGTTCAGTCCCAGAGGATCCTGGTTTTCCAGTCCAAGACAGAAGAAAACAAGAGAAAGGAATAGATGACCTCTTTAGAAAGATTCAACCAATCATCAACAAATTTCTAAAATCACTTCAGTTGAGTTTCAGACCAGAACAGATGAGAGAGATGCAGCCGAACAGTTCTCAGGTCCAGACTAGTTGAGACACCTATGGATCCTAATGTGAAGATGATTGATAGTCAGGGGGAGCTATTAAGTGACCTGACCCTTAAAGGTACAGGAGGCTAGTTGGCAAGCTGATTTACCTCACTATTACCTTTCTTGATATCTCCTTCAATGAAGGTGTGCTCAGCTAGGCAACTTCCTTTGTAACAGATTTTTGTTTGGAGGGTGCACCTGTCTCTGTCATAGTGGCACCTTTTTTTGAGTTTTGTTCTTCTTTACTTTTGATCCTTGCCTATGTGTCTTCCTTGTGCATACAAACTTGATAGATGGGCTTGGGCCTTGGGCAAAGTTTGATATTCTCTGACTGAGTGTGAGTATCAGAGTATGCTGTGGGTTCTGGGTCTGTGGCTGTGGCTGCTTAGTGGGGCAGGTTCTATTAGGATGGATCTAGCTGTCAGAGTTTGCAGGTGTTATTGATAGAGTGTGAGAGCTTGGCTACACATTGTATCACAGTAGAATTGTGAATTGGATAGTGTAGGATTATGAGACGAAAGAATTGTGCTTTTCTGATGTAGGAAATGCCAAAGGAATTGTGAAATCATGCAAAATTAGGGAATAACTCAGGGAGGCTAATAATAATAAGAAGAAGAATAGTTAGGTAGAGAAAATAATGGGAAAGCAAAGGAAGGTTTTTGGGGTTTGAAAGAATTGCAGCATATTTTTAGGGCTACAAACATATTATCTCATGAACTCTTGAGGCTCAAGTTTAAAATATATATGGCATATATTCCAAATTAACAAAATTCATTGTTAAAATAATCCAGGTGCCCAAATTCAATATTTTGAAGATCCATACGATCAAGAAACTGTTTATTTTATTTGAACAATTAGTTTGTTAAAATCCATAAGGATTTCCAAAAACATAGCATATATCCAAAACTTACAAAATTAATTTATCATATGGGTTTTCAAAAAGAGCATGTATCTCTCTCATGTTGGCCTAGTGTTGGGTCAAAGAGTGTATGGAGTTATTTCCTACCATTTTTTTTCTTGTTGAAGGTTTTCAATTCCATTTATTTGCTAAAATCTGTTTATGTATTGTCTCATCTAGGTGGCTCTACAGCTTAATGATACTCTTCCATCACTTGCGATAGCTGAGGTCATGAGGGTTCTTGTTGACGAAGAACGTTTGAGTTGGGAAAAAGCATGGGGCATTGTATGCAAACTTTTTTCTTTTACAACTCACACAGCACAACCTGAAGGGCTAGAGAAAATCCCAGTTGACCTAATAGGCAGTCTTCTTCCACGACATTTACAAGTGCGTTTTAGATGATTTCTATAACTTCATTGATTTCCTGTGCATGTCTATTTTTGGCAATAATGTTTCAACGATAAGCAGACAATTGGTAGGCAATTGAAACTAATAAATTTACTCCTTTCCTTGTACCCTTATAAAATGTTGTTCTTGCCATAAGCATGTTAAAAGACATTGATCTTCCCAAATATTCTGTTCTTAGTTTCATCTGTTTATCTCACTATCTAATACTTATTTTTTCAGTGACATTTTACAATGTCTATTTTTCAGGTCATATATGACATAAACTTTATGTTCATGGAAGAGTTGAAAAGGCTGATAGGTCTTGATTACAGTCGACTCTCTCGGATGTCAATTGTTGAGGAAGGTGCTGTTAAGGTATTTGAATTTTGAAAAATTCTCTCTGCTCTTTGATATTGTACTATAATGCTTTATGATAACATAACTAGATTTAACAGGGATAACAAAAATAACAGGTTCCATCTCTCTTGGGGTTCTAGCTTTTATAGGGGCTTTTGGGAGTTCAAGATCTGGGATGCAACATCTTTTATTAAATTCCAAATTTTAGGTAAATTTATCATGGGGATCAGAACTGGTGTGTGGTTCTTAGAACCCTCCTTCCCCTCTTTCAGTTAAATTGTCTTTTGAGGTTCTTTGTTAAACAAATCAAAGTCATGGGTCCTTCCCACTAAGTTCATTCCAAACTCTTTGTATCCTTTTCTCAAAAAATAAAGGCCTGTGGTTAATAGTTTAATACTGATTAAATGATTCAAAGCTGGCATAAAGAAATGCAGGGTTCTAACAATCAAATAAGAAAGGCAGGATTCTCTTTACATGTAATAACGATGGACTTTCGATGATGCTTTGGGAATTATTTAGGAGATTATGTATCATATGATTCTCTTTAAAGTTTACACCTGTAAGAAATGGGAAAATGTTCATTATATTTGCAATGTTCCACTGGTATTTTGAAACAGGGAGACCTTTAAACTGGCATGGAGTAATATAGGGAGAATATCATAGATACGAAGGCAAACTTGCATTTTTCTAATCCGCCTAGATTTCATCTTTGCCCTTTGAACTTGGGAAATATTGATTGAATATTACAATATTTGGATAGTTTGTACTATGCTGCTTACCTTCTCATCCTTTTCAGAGAAACTTTCCTGTGTATATGATCATGTGCAAATAGCGAACTTCTGGTTGTTATCAACCACATATAAACATGTGCAAACTGTCCTTGTATCCATTCTTGACAGTATTTTATTCAATTATCTTTTATGCTCGTTTACAGGTTAGCAAGCATACTTGAATGATGAATTTGCTTACACAAACTAGTCTCTAAAACTTGTTCAAGCATTTTGATGTTATGTTATTAAGGATTTGGCTTTTTTTTTTTCTTTTTTCTTCTATGCTTTGTTTGAAATTAATTACATAAATGTTTGAAAATAGTCTGATATATATTTTTTATTTACTTTTGCAGCATATCCGAATGGCAAACTTATCAATTGTCTGTTGCCATACTGTAAATGGTGTATCACGGGTTCACTTGGAAATATTGAAAACGAGAGTATTCAAGGTTTTCCTTCTATTCTCATGCAATTAACTATTAATGTTCAACATTGTTTTCTTTTTCTCTTTTGTCATGCATCCATGTTGAATGGAAATTTCCATTTTTTTCTTTACTGAGTTGTGTTTATATCATATCTTTATTCATGAGCTCTATTTATTCTTTATCGGGGAGTGTAGGAACTAAGATCTTATTCACACTCCTTGAATGTTTTTTCCCTAGATGTTTCTTCAAATGGTGGAATTTCAGTACATTGATTGAATAAATAAGCAACTTACTTTAGTGAAACAGAAAATTCTGATACATATTGCAATTATTTATAACCTAAATTGTCATCATTGATACACTTTTGTTACTGATAAAAAAATGATGATATCTAAAATAACACTAATGTCCCTGTTTCGTTGTAAACAATTCAAACTTCTCCTTGGATAAGTTTATCCTCTTGTCATTTTTGAAAACTCTAATAACTGAACATTTTCCATATTTAAGCAAATCTGTGGGTAGGACAAGAATGGGTTATTATTTTGTTCTTCCTGTCTAGAAACTACATTGCGGAATCTCTTTTTTTATTTCCTCCTTTTTTTCCTTTTCATATAGACTGGTGGAATCCATTGATGAATCACAGGAGGCTAACATTTATCTTGTTCACCAATGCATCGATTGTTAAAGGCACTATAGACTTCTTTCACTGGTGATATAAATTGTATTAGAAGTCAAAATTGTACATATAGAGCTAGTTAAGAAAGCCTTGGAACTATAAATTGAGTGTCTGATGCAGCTCAAGCCCTTAAGTATGACTCCCCTGCACAAGGTACACTTTTACTCAGAAAGAATACGTCTTTTGAATTTTATTTTTGACATGTGGTGATTCCAAAAGTTTCCTTCCTCAACATACTCAGGTGTCTTGTTCTTCAAAAGAGTCTAATAACAGATTTGCTTTTACAGAACCTTAAAGTTATAATCTTCAAACCTGATTGTATTGATTTTACAATGGTAGTCTCATATACAAATAACAATTTTGGTAATGGTGAAAGTTCCTGAGACATTGTATGAACACAAATTTGGTCAGATGCAGAGCTTGCCATTATTGCTTTATTATGTAAGCATGTGATTTGATCTAATATGTGAAAGGATTCAGAGACAATATATTTTAGTTTATTTCTTGCTTATTGCATGTGGAAGGATATTTTTATACTCGTTAATATAAAAGAAAATATATTAGGGTGTGAGAGAAGACTTGAATCTCACCTCCATTCATTCGAAACACTCTTCTTCCTTCTCTTTCATCTTCTTCTCTCTTGAACTGCATTTTTTCCCTTGCAACTTGGTATTAGAGCAACTTCGGGATCAAGAAAAGCTTCCGTATGGTTGGTGGAAACCCTATGTGAACTCTGTACAGGTTGGTGCACCCTTTTTTTAGAAGGATTTTGGTATACAGGACTTAACTGTTGGAGATTTGGGTATTTTTCGGGATTTTCTACATCAAAATTGTTGGAAATTCCAGATTTGAAATCCATGGCTTGTCCAATTGGTTGAGGTTTCTAGTCAATGTGACAAACTAGTTTTAATTTATTTTATATTTTTGGAACTATGGGAAGTGGTCTTGTAATTTTTTGAGCCCTGGAGAATTTTGAAGATTGCTTTCTCTACCTATTTTACTGCCAATCCTTGCTTTCTCCTCTTTTTGCTGCTAATCTGAGTGTGAACCCAAGTGATTGTGGGTTGTCAGTTGGTGTTTGTGTGTTGTTGGGCTAGTGAGAAGGTTTCTGGAAGTTTTTTTTTTTTTGTGACCTATGGGTTCTCCTAAAGAGTGTCTTCCCTAGGAGGCAATGATGGTTCCAATGGTCAGGTAACTATTGTCAAACTGGGCAGGACCAAGTTTCTGGAGTGGTCTCAATCTACCAAGGTTTCCATTGGAGGAAGAGTCAATCTTGGGTTTCTCACTGGTAGAGAAGCAAGCCAAAGCTTGAAGACCCTAACAGCCTAACTATGGAAAATGGGAGAATGGTGATGTCTTAGCTTGTGTGCTCTATGCAGCCACATATAGCTCATAATTATATGTTTCTTTCTATTGCCAACGACGTTTTGGATAGAGTGACAACTACTTATTTGTAGGCTAAGAACACAACTAGAATCTATCAACTGAAAAGAGAGGCTCGTAATATGCATCAGGGGGAGAAGATGATAGCCATGTACATCTTTGGAGGCCTTGAAATGGAAGGGTGTTGAGCAATACTTAAAATACATTGAAAAGAATAGGGTCTTTGACTTTCTTGTTGGGTTAAATGCACAATTTGATTTCTAGGCAGAATATTCTTAGTGCTGATGTTCCATTCTTCCCAATGTCATATTCTCTAATGCAAGGTGAGGAGAGTAGAAGGGCTAGCATGATGCAGTTCTCTATAAGATAACACTTCTGTCTTAGTGTCTGCTAATCCTAAGATAGGTATGGGTAAACATGTGGTGAATGAGAAGGCTGAAGAGATAGTTTATGAATATTGCAAGAAGCCAAAACATAGTAAAGATTGGTGCTGGAAGTTGAATCCCCATTTGAAGCTTGAGAAATTTAAAACTGGAAAGAAGTGTAGTGTAGTGCACATGTGTCTACTGCTAGTTGCGATTTCCGACTTCTGCTCCTTAGACATCTATCTACTCGTATCTGATGTGATGGATAAGCTGAGAAATATTTTGATTCATCTAAAAAAGAATGGGTTGTCAACATCTGTTGGTTCTGGTACTCCTTCCAGTGCTTTTGCAAAATCAAGTATTGTACTTGCCTATAACACTTTATCCCTTAGCTCTTGGAATGTTGATTTTGGAGCCAGTGATCACATGACTGCTATGCCTTCCTATTTTACTTCTTAGGGAAAGGTAAAATTTCAGTTGTTAATGGATCTCAAACTCCAATCTTGCGATTGGGTGAAGTTGAACTCACTAATAACCTTTCTCTTAGTTCTGTCCTTCATGTTCAACAATTGCATAAGAACCTCTTATCTGTTAATTCCTTTACTAATAATTAGCCATTTGAATCACCTCAATCCGAGTTGTAGGCAGAAAGTTATGGCCAAAATACGGGAACTATATCAAAACAGGAAATTTCCCGATTTTTGTGCATACATATCAAAATCCGATTTCAATGGATTCTCTCCTTCATGGCTACATCATGGAGCATCATTGCTGCATGGTCCTTCCTCTATGATTATCTTGATCAATTAAATCGAACTCCTCCTTAAAATTGCACAATTAAGCTCCAAATCATCTTGCAAGACAATTTCATCATAATTAGTGCAATACCATRMTAATTCYAAAAAYAKTATTACCAAAATCATCAAGTTAGAGGTATGAAAATATGTACAAATATAGGCTTATCAAATACCCCCAAACTTAGCTTTTGATCGTCCYYGATSAAAATATGAATAAWATCATRCTTAAGCTCATGAATTGATCATGCTTTGCTTATCTTGATTTTCCAAAGTATATGCCTCAAAGATTGTATAAGGTATATAACTTAGAAAGCATTCAAAATACCATCCAAGAATTATCATGAATATTATGCTAACAAAATCTCATCATGAAAATTGAAGTGTGTGTGTGTGTGTGTGTGTTTTGCCAATTTTCGAGTGTCCTGCATGCTTCTTAGCTCAAATTATGCAAACCAATGAATCTTTGAAATTTTTGGATATTTCATAGGCTTGCTCTTTATAGTCCTTCTCCACTAATGTAGACAATCATAAAACTTTAGATCAATAGGTCTTTATTAAGCTTGTAGTGTGAGGCCTAGGTAGGGGCTAACAAAGAAAGGATAAGGAATTACAAAGCAAGAGAGCATAGAAGGGTATGCACATGTAAATGTACTCTCCAGATATCCCCATATTCTTTATTTTTCACATGTATTACAACCCCCAAACTTATTTCTTTTGATCTTCTTGGGTAGTGAATAAACTTTTCAGCACATAATTTTAGGCTCATGATATATTTTTGAAGCCTCTTTTCTTTCTTTCTCAACACTTTTTTTTTTCATCTTCCTTCATCTCCCTTTCTTTCATTCATCAACATCATTGTGCAAAGTTAAACTCTCTTGAAGGGTAAGTCATGGTTTTTCGGGTTTGACAGGTCAAGTACAATGAGTGTTAAAGAAAAGAATTCGAATGGTGGCTAATCATATGCTTTGCATATGCCATTCTTTTGAAAAAGGCTCAAAAGGGTAACTAAGGATTGAAATATATCAAGGTTGGCTTGAAAATGCTCAAATGATCCAAAGATGGCCTAAATCATCTCCAAAGTAATATGTTGTCTAGGATTTCGCCTCAAAGGCTAATCAAACAAGTTCTAGAATATCACATAATGATCATATTGTTCCATATAGCTCACATAATCATTCACCAAGTTACACACAATTCACAAGATCATGACATAATGTGTTCAAGAATTTCAACTTTCATGATACAATAGAGTTAACACGAGAATCAATCAATCCTCAGGATTAGCATTTATCTTCCATTTCTAAGTCATATTCGATTTCACTCAAGAATTTATCATAGGCTTTTAGTCATCAAGAAAAATTCAGCAATCACAAACTTAAGCTAAAGCATATTTTGAAAATAAAACTTTGGTGCAATCATACCATGCTCTTGGGTTCACAAAAATTTTCAAAAAAATTGCAATCTTCTCTCCCCCCCAAACTTAAATTTAACATTGTCCTCAATATTAAGTAAATTAAAGAGCGAAAAGAAGGAAAAGAAACTTCCTTTCGAGTTGGTCTTAGTTTCAGCTATACATGCTGAAATTTCCTATCCATAGACTCCAAAATTGCAACCTACCTTTCATCAATCAAAAGAGAAGAAATAAACAACAATAACAAGAGAAAGCAAAAATTAAAAAAAAAACTTAAAAGGTGTTGGATTGAAGTCTTTGTATGTATGAGTATTCGGCTGATAAGAGTTCTTATTAGCCTATACTTAAGTTTAAGTTGTCCTGTACTGGGCCTTTGTTAATGGGCCTAATCCTGTTTAATGTTTTAAGTTGTCTGGGTGTCCCATCACTAATCAGGGGCATTCTAGTAACTTCCTGTATCATTGTACTACA
>NW_010729305.1:0-47337 GCF_000365185.1 Nelumbo nucifera
TTATTATTAATTTAGTAATATTTTATTATAATGCTATTATTTTATTACTACTTTACTTATATTTTGTTAATAGTTTATTAATTTTAATTTAATAATATCTTATTATTTTATTAATATTAGGGTTTGAGGGTTTTCGTCATGAGTTCTTTACCTCTTGAATTTAATAATATCTTATTATTTATTAATATTAGGATTTGTGGGTTTTTGTCATGAGTTCTTTTATCTCTTGACAAACTCTAGAATGCGTATCCCATGGGAGAAAATGTTAGAATCTGAAGGTTCAGGGGGTCTTTGCTGCAAATGAAAATTTAGGGGCTAAGGGTAACTACCCTTAACAAATTGTGGTGGTAATTTGTAAATACTCTTTACATATTTTTAACCCTTTTTTATTTGAAAGCGGGATTCGGACGAAAAGTCGGAGACCCACCGCCACCGGTAAGGCGGTGAAACCGAAAAGGCGAACGAAATTGAAAATGCGAAAAAGAAAAAGACCAGGAATCAGGACTTCAGGAGAGAACAACTCTTCTACCCCGACAGTGAAGTCGTCGTCACGTCTGTGTCTGTGAGGTATGGAGGGATTCCTCCACAAGCTTTCGTTGGTCATCATCCTTTCTAGTTTCCAACTATCGGCTCTTTCTTCCCTTCTTCTATTTCTCTGTCTCCTTGTTTCTCTTCTCATTTTCTTTTGCTACTCGGTTGGATCCTTTGCTCTTACCCCCCTCTGTCTTAAGTTGTAAAGAATGGCTATTGATCTGAAATTGGAATACAGCGTATTTCTCTTTCTTCCTATCATAGAAAGATGGTGTCGTCCTATCAACGAAGCCGGGTACGCATTAGAAGAGTGGGGATCTGATCGGCCTCAGCAATGCATGCGTGCGCCTACTCTCTTCCCTTGGACGGTGCTCCCTCGCATGATCAAATGTAAGTTCTATACTTCTTAACAGTTCCTTCAGTTGTTGTGTCTTTCATTTTACAACTTCAATGCTCGGAACGCTTGCAGAATTCTTAGGAGATACTTAATTGTCTTGAGCTTATTTGATTGACATCTCCTTCATATGTGTGTCTCAGCGTGTTTAAGAAAGATATAAATTGTGGTTCATAAGCCAATTGTAACTGTTTATGCTCTTTCTAAGCTACTTTTGTTGAACACCAGTATATTTCTCAGGACTTAGTATTATATTCAAATTTGATGTCTGCATGCTTGCATTCAGGTTATAGAGTGTGATCTAATTTCTTCAATTTAAAGTGAGCATATTTTATGTGGCATCAGTGCTAATCCTGCTTGAAACTTTGGTTAGCCAAAAGGTAGAGAAAACTCTGTTTATTTTAATGAGATTGAAACCTCTATCAATCTGATGTGGACGACACATGGTTTGTTCGTTATTTCTCCTTTGCCTGACGGATATGATATTCGAAGGATATTCAAACATTGGAATGTTGCTGTAACCTCTAATTTGTATACTCATCATTTGTTTGCTTCCATGGTGTTGAAGGATCTCCAATGTGTACCTCTAATTTGGTATTTCACTGCCAGTTCTTGATTCCGGTGTGATGTCCCATTACTAGATTACATGCTAAAACACACACCATATTACTTATCAAGTAAATCTGCCTAATGTTATCCCCCCAGTGCATCTATTAATCAGATACAAATGAAAATAGACACACACATATATTATACATGCATATGTATGTCTATATGTTTATGCACACGAACTACATAGATACTCAATATTAGGTTCCTCTAAAATTTGCCACCCATATTCTACTTTCACTCCCCACCCGCTCCATGCTTCGGATACTTAGGTTATGACCTTTTTTGTAAGATTGTAATGTTTGCAGCTTGATTCAGAACTTTTCTCATGGTCATTTTGAGTCAGAACTAGTAACAACGAACAAGCATTGCATAATTAAATGTGTTATTTTAAATTTTCATGGATGCAACTGTTTACTTACTATTCCTATTTAAAGCCTTTAACTGAGCATAAAATGAGTAACCAAGAAGTAGTAAATCATAGTTTTCAAGGCGCCAAGGCGAGGCTAGGCGACAGGGGGGTGCCTTGTCACCTAGTCGCCTAGGTGATGGATTTTTTTTTATGTTAAAAACATAGATCCTAGGGTAGTTCTCAAGATACCATAACCATATTTCCTTAATAATTATTCATAATTAAAGTATAGAGAATTAACATAAAAAAGAAGTATAGGTACCATAACCATACTTTAATATGAATAATTATTAATAATTATTCATATTAAAGTATAGAGAATCAACATATTTATGAGAAGAAAAAGAAGAAGGAAAATAAAGCTGAAAAAATATAGGGGCTGAACCCTTATTTTTTTGTTATAGGAAAAGAAGAAAAGAAGAAGAAGAATGTCTATTTTATAATTATAATCTCAAAAAAAGAATGAACAAAAAAGTATTTTATATTAGAGAGTAAAAAAGTGCGTGTTGATTAGGCGAGGGGAGCCTCAAAGGGCGCCTTGTCGCCTAGGCCCCCGCCTAGGCGTCAAATTGACAACTATGTAGTAAATTATTACTTCCATGTTACCATTTTTTATTTTGTTTCCATGTTTTTTATGCCAAGGTTGCCTGTTTTAATATGTAATGCTTATCCATACGCTTCTAAGTTTTCTGTCTTTCTTTTTTGACTAGTTGCTCACTTAGGAAATTTTCCTATTTATGAGCTTTGTATTAGCAACTCTTTCTTGGTATATTAATACAATGTTCTCATGTTTGTTTGTTAACAATGAATATGACACTAAACAGATAAGGCATTAAGGCTTAGTCGAATTCAGTAGAGTATTTACATGTTTGTTTGTGTAGGTTGGCATTAGCCAGTGTAAACCGTCATTGCTTACTTTTGTTTGTCTCATGCTGATATTTTTGGTTTATTAAAATTTTGGTACATTTGACTTACCAAGAAAATTTCTTTGTTCTTGGAATTCAAAGTGTTTGTCTTCTTTTCTAATTTCTTCTACTATGTATCCCTGTGTATTGAACTCACTTTGACTGTTTGATTCATTCCCTTTGAATCCATTAAGGTCCAAAAAGACATTAGAGTCACAATCAGGTTAGGGATTATCTGAAATGGTTTTTACAGACATCACAGATGCATCAGGAGTTGTAATATTTTGATAAGAATTCCCTAGTTGTTGATTGCGTCCATGTTGTAGTTGTATATTAACATAATTCATGGGGAATACTGTAAGGAACATCTACAAGTGGTGAATTGGTGATGTGCTACACATGACACACAAGGAGAGGACAAAACATTTGACAAGATTATAGCAAATTTCTTAGGAAAACTTAATCACACATGACACAACAAAGATTAGTGGTGGTAGATGTGTGCACTATGAAATGAAAAATAAGGAAGAAAATAGGTGTTGAAGAATTAGGTGGGAAAACCTAAAAGGAGAAAAACTAGTTCAATTTAGAGATATGTTGATAATAGACAGAAAATGGAATTTAGAAGGAAAGACTAATGATATATGGTTTGAAATGGGAGATTTTATAAAGAAAGGGAAATAAAAAAAAGTTTGATGGTGGAATGAAGAGGTTCAACATGTAATCAATTTAAAATTAACACATAACAAAGAATGGCAAAAGACTAAAATACAAGAAATTGGAAAAAAATATAAATTCATAAGAAAGGAAGCTAAAAATAAAGTTAAGTTAAATTTAGCGCATATGATGAACTTTATCATAACTAGGCGCTAAAGAGGGAAGAAAAAAAATTATAAACTAACAAGTATGAGAGAAAGGAAAGGCAAAGATTTAAACCATGTTAGGTGCATTAAAAAGGAAGATCAAAAAGTCTTGGTAAAAGATGGGAAAAAATAAACATAGAAAAACTAATTTGAAAAAAAAATTATTAAATGAACATGTAGAAGACACTAATGGAGGAGAGATTATTAATATTAATAGTGTTAAAAATAATACATACCTTCGTTAAATTAAAACTATTGAAGTAAAAGAGGTACTAAATAAGATGAAGAGAAAAGTGTTAGGACCCAATGAGATTCCAATAGAAGTGTAAAAAGAAAAGAAGTTGCCTGATGAATAGAGAAAGGGCAGTATGGTGTCTTTATTTAAGAACAAAGGTGAAATACAATGTTGTAAGGGATTAAACTCATGTGCCAAACTATGAAACTTTGGGAGAGAATAATTGAACAATGATTATGACATGAAACAAGAATATCTTTTTATATTCTGAAAATATAAACATTACAAGCATCCCTTAGAGAGGCACAAGATGCTACCTCTGAGTTTATGGCAAAGAGATCAACCACGGAAGCTATTTTTCTTTTGTGTCAATTGATATTAATGAAAGAAGAAAGTTCAAATGTTTAACTCAGAACTCAGAATATAGAGATCAAGCTGTAGTGGGTAAAAATGAGGCAAATGCTTTTGCTGATTCTTTGGAAAAGCAAGGGTTGGGAAGGGATCAGATGTTCTGGACTATGCTGTAAGTTGTGTATTTCGATGTCATCTTGGGGAGAGCTAAGAGAGGTTATCTCTCTGTGTGGTGCTCCATTGTATCTTATCATTAAATAATGAAACTTTCCTGTTATTGATAAAAAAGATAGAAAAGCTTAGAGAGAGAAAAAGCAAGATCTCCATGTGGTGTTAATTGATCTAGAGAAAACATATGATAGAGTTCCTAGAGAGATAATATGGTGGTCTTGGAAAATAAAGGGGTTCCAAATAGGTATATGGACCTAACCAAAGATATGTACGAGGGTGCAACAGCCAATTTTAGAACACCTATGGAAAAGACATTAAGTTTTAGAGTTATGGTGTGCCTTCACCAAGGTTTAGCACTTGGCCCTTATTTATTTGCACTGATCATAAATGAATTGACTAAGCATATTCAAGAGAAGGGCGGTGCATGTTGTTTGCTGATGGCATTGTTTTTATTGATAAAACTAATGAAGGATAAATGCAAAATGAAGCTTCTGGACAAATGTTTGAGAAACAAGATGTTTGAAAATAAGTAGGATTAAAACAAAATATATGATATGTAAATTTAATAATAATAATAATAATAATAGGAGTGTAAATCAGGGTACACTTAGGATTGGAGACCAAGAAACAACTCAATGTGACCTTGGTTAGATAATTCTTAACAGGGGCAAGATAGAAAAGGATGTCACCCATAGAACTAGAGTAGGATGGGGAAAATGGAGGGGCACACCTGGAATTTTATGCGATAGGTGAATACTGCTTAGACTTAGATTAAAAGGAAAATTCTATAAAACAGTTGTAAGGCCATCTATGCTTTGTGGACTAAGATGGTGATAAAACGAACCTAGGAGTAGCTTCAATTGGTGGTAAAATGAGAAAAAGTAGACTAAGATGGTTTTGTCACCTGCATGGAAGACCATCAACAACACCTATAATTTGTTTCAAGTTGAAGGGGGCTAGAAGGGCTTGGGGTAGACCAAAAAGGATGTGGGTAGAAGTAGTAAGAAATGATTTAAGTGCCCATAATTTAACAGTGTATATGGCATTAACTAGAACAGATTGGCAAAACACGATTCATGTAGCTGACCCGATATAGTTTGGATAAGGCTTGGATGATGATGAAAAAGAAAAAAATCATTTTTACTTTATATGGGAATTTCTGGCAAGAATGATTCATTCTGGGGGGTGGGATGAAGGATGTATTGTTTTTTTTTCTATACCTCCTCACTCAATGTCTTTATCTGTTTTAAGATGAGTTAGGCTGGTGACGAGAAAAAAAAAGCTTTATCTATGTAACTTTATTCTATGATCTTCTTTAATTTGCTAGATTCTGTGTGGCTCATCTACTTTGGTGACAGAGTGGTTACAAGATACAATCCCTCAAAAGCTAACACCCTACACCCTTATGAACCATGGATTCAGTTTTTGCTAGCACTGCCATTGCAATTTTTCTTGGATGTTGAAGTAGTTCTAACCAATATTGGGATATTTCTGTGTTGGTAGAAATACATTATTGATATCTTATATGGGTTCAAAAGTAGTTCTAACCAATATTGTCATATGGTTGGGCCTCTTTAATATCTCACTTTAACCATTCTTGATCAGTTTTCAGTGAACTGTGCCAATTCATGTACTCAGACAACTGAACATTGCCATTCTCAGAGTGAAATTTTCATCTATATGGGTGGTGATCTTATCTCAATCACTACATTAATGAAAAGAATCTACGACAGAAATCCTCAAAATTATCTGTCAGATAATATGCACCTCCTGTTTGTCAAGACAAATTGATAGGTATAACAGAAAAAAACTACACCTCAGGGATGAAGCCTTTAGTCATTAGTTTCACATCTGAATATGAACTCCGGTTCGATAGGTCTTTTTTTCTCTTTTCATTTGGAGAGAGAGGAATCAATGCACATCTGAATATGAAGCAAATACAACTTCTAATAGCTTTGAAGAATTTTAGGTTAAGTATTGTTTTGAGTTTTTCTTTCCTGAAAGTGTTTGGGCCTTAACCTATCATCAATCAAATATTGGTAATTAGTAATTCTAGGATGTGAATTTCGGGGGTAAAAATCCTTTTATTGGGCCATTTCTAGTGGTCACTACAGTGAATTTGGGTTAATCGGTGTGGAGTTCTATTTTAAAATGACAAAGGACCTAAAGGCAATAGTGTTTGTTGAGGTGGAATGAAGACCCTCATAAAGTAGAGGCTGTCATTCTGCTTCAGATGCTGAACTTGCTTTGTTGCTGAATCTGAACTTTCTACTTTCCATCAGTAGAGGCTGTTATTTCCCATTGACATGTCAAAAGACAATATTGAATATGGGAGACCTCGACATTGGGTGTGACCTCTCTTATGATAACATGGTCTTTAAGATTTGATATTGCTCTTCGAGATCTTGGTATACTTGGATCTTGAGCTTCACTACTTCAAGGTTGACATGTCAAAGTATTTTTTTATCAATAAAAAGAAATTTCATTGATGAAAATAGAAATTACAGGGGTTACAGTTTATGATTAGCCTCTGCTACCCCACTACAATGTTATGTATCCACTAGTAAGTTGATTTTTCACTCTTACAGTTGAGCCCAGAAACAGTGATCCCTGTTTACCCCTTGTTTGGCTAGCTGGTCTGCAAATCCATTTGCTGCTCTAGGGGTCCACCGAGTTGAAAGATGCATGTCCTTGGATAGGCTTTTAATCTTCTTGATGTCTTTTCTGAATAGCCAGGGTGTGTTTTCATGTTGTTTTAGCCAACTGATGATAACTTTGGAATCCCCTTCCATAACTAGCTTTTCCACTCCCAGCTCCTTAGCTTTTTGAATCCCATATACCATTGCCTTCAGTTCAGCTGTAGTGGAATTTCCAATTCCAATGGGACCCGAAAACTGCCCCAACACATTTCCTCTTTCATTTCTTATAACCCCTCCAATTCCAGATCTTCTTGGGTTTCCAAAACTGCTGCTATCAAAGTTTAATTTGATAAAACCTGGTTCAGGGGGCACCCAATCCTTCAGGACCTTCTTTTTTGCCAAGGAAGAGATAGCAACTGTCCTCCAATTCCTAATTATATCATCCACTGTAAAATTTGAAAATAAATTCAGTGTTTTCACCCATGAAGTCACCTTCATCATAATACTTTCTATCAGTTCTTCCTTGCATCTTTCCTTGTCTTCAAATATTCTCAGATTTCTTTCCTCCCATAGTATCCATAGCACTGCTGCCCTTGTGCAGACACTTCCACAGTATTCTCCCTCTTTGCTTTGGCCATCTAAAAGAAAGTTTGAGCCACCTGCATCCAAATAGGTAGAAAAACCAATCCCAAATACTACTAGCAAGAGGACAGGAGACAAGAATATGAAAGGCATACATGTCAAAGTATTGATCTTTTCTGTCAGGTTGGTTTGCTGCCTATTAGAATATACACTACATATTTCTCAAAATTTCACATTTTCTCTCGCCTATTTTCAATCTTTTCCACCATGAGGCCTTTTGAATAGCCCACCATTTTATAAATTAGCTGTCAAGTAAATAATATTCCAAAGTATACAAGAAAATTGCATATTGAAGGAATACAATATATGTTTTGACCTATTAATCTCTAAATTTATGTACTTGGTAACTTAATAGCAGCCACGTGTTTTACTACCCATTTAGGACTGATTATTAAAATCTGCATGCAATAAGTATTATTTGGAAAGCATTCATAAGTTAGTTTCTTTTGAGAAATAAATTTTAACATATTAATCAGGTAAACTAGGTACGTTATTCCTTTTAACTAAATAAATAAGTAATATTCCACAATGCACATTATTCCTTGAAACTTTTGTGGTGTAATGCCTTGAGGCTTAGAACTTGTCCATTCAAGACCAATGGCCTTTTAAAACCTTGATCAGTTAATTAATTACACTTTTATGGGGGCACTACTATGCGTTGTTTGTAATTGTGAATTTGTGACTGGTCCTTTATGTATTCCACATTGTGGTTGTGTTTGCATCCTTAAGAATCAGATATTCTATGTAATGTACTCTCCATGTTATAATTAAATTATATACCTCTTCATAAAAATAAAATAAATTATATACATCCTAATTCCTACACATGTTAATCTCCAACGGAAAATAAACAGAAACTTTCTTTTTTGGTATAAACAATGTAATAAATGAGGTTAACCTTTAGCTTCCTTTTTAATTTATAAACTACATTCTAGTGCAACTTTTGGATCATACATGGACCAACCTCTCTGCATGCATATACCAATGTATCGATCCTTAGCTGATAGGCACTTTGGATTTCCTTTTCAATGATCTTAGAATTTAATTGGTATGGTGATAAGTCAAGACAGCTTACCGCTGGTTTCAAACCTATATGGTCTGGGGTTGCCTAGCTTTTTGAGTTTTCTTACTACCAAACAAGAGTAATGGGACATGCATTACTAACAATTATACAGGCTTTTCTTAAGTTGATGCAAAATGCATCTCATTTCTATTTCATGATTTATTATGTGATTTTCAACAGAACATCAATCAAGAAATTCCATGGAGGCCTTTCTGGAACTGTCA
The DNA here is from genome assembly GCF_000365185.1 of Nelumbo nucifera. The sequence goes on from NW_010729305.1 coordinate 9,040, forward strand.
AATCCTTGCCAAAGTACTTAGAAGATTTTTTGAAGCCATATTTTTTAGCTCCAAAAGAAGTGACTCATTGGAGAAGTTTCTGGGGAAAGTCAAAGGGGTGGGCTTGCAATTCAACATAACTGAAGTCTACAACCAAGAAGTTCGGAAGCTTCATCAGAGTTTTAGATTTAGATGGTTTCTATTCCAATTATGAAAAGGATCAATGCTACCCATCATTGATCACAATCACATTCTAAACTTCTGGGACCTATTTTCCTTCTTTCTTTCCCAGGCCCCAATCGACAAGGTAATTCTGCACATATTCCTCAAATCATATTAAGTTTTTACATAGAGTTGTTTACATATCATGCTTGTTTGCTGATTATAGGCTATATGTGGTCCTGCACTAGTTTTTTTTCCGGGAAAATAATAAATTTCTGATTACATATACTTTTAGAATACCGATATGCTTTGTTACTTGGCATATTGATAGGTCCCATATACTTGTCTTCACATTGATTCACCACTACGAGTGGATCCATGGCCCCTGCTCATTCGAGGTCTATCAATAGGAAAATAAAATCATTTAGTTAACAACTTTTACTGATTCTCTCATATATAATTCCTTGTATTACAAAATTGGGTGAGTGCATTGAAACTTTTGGCAGAGCAGAAAGAATCTTATCTTTATGTGAGCATGCTTTTAATTATAGCCATCCATGAGTATAGACAATAACATTCCAGCAAAAGGATGATGCGTAGAAATGTCAAAAGATGCAAATATGATGCTCTCTAGATTAAGTAAATGGAATTTATTATGGAACGTGGGATCTTTGCACTGTGCTTTATGAAATTATATGTTAAAGTGCATTTTAGGAAACATTGTCTGAACCGGTTGTATGTGATTGTTTCTTTTTGCACACCCTAGCTGGTTTTGATCCCATAAGTTGCAGGAATACCCTCAAAAATTGTGTAGCTTAATACTGTTCTGTTTATATGCTTTTGAATTTAGAATCTTACTAAAATTATAAGACCAGTTTCTAGTTTATGAGACAATCCTAGTGAAAGATAAATGGTACCCTGAATTCGTATAATAATAAAATGATTACATAAGGGTACTAATGCCTTTTAGAAAGGTGATTGGAATGCCAAGAACTTAAGGGCCGGTTATTTGTCAGATTATCTATAATATATAATATAAAGTGGATATTTACCTTGAGTTCTGTGTAGGTAATAAAAGTTGAATCCAAATAACATATATCTGTAGGAATAATACTTGCAGCATATGTGCATAGCATGTGGTTTTACACTAGTTTTATATAAAATGGAAGAGTATCAAATTGAAGGGTTAGGATGATCGGATCCTCTATGATCCAGTGGAGACAATTCTCTATTGGCCCAATGAAATAGTGCCTGGTTGCCTACTTAGGAAGTGACAGAAGCGCCCTGACGTGGAGAAATCGCTTAGCTGTTTCTTGCCACTTGTGAAAGAAAAGCTGAAACTCTCTGCACTTGACAGCAATAAGGGGAAATTGAGAAGTGGTGGAAGAATGATTGAAGTGGATTACTAGATTTGCAAGTAAACCATCAGTTATGCCTGAAGTGGTAAAAGTTCTATGTTCACACAATAAAGAGTTTAGAGTTCTTAATGGGCAAGCACCGAGTTGTAAAAGTTAGCCAAAGCCAAGGTTGATCCCACTTTCCAAGTCCTTGACAGGGTGGTTCATTGTAGCATTATCAAATCTGGATGATGAAGACTACTAAACGAAATCAATTTTACAGAACTTTAGAGATAAAAACTGAAGCCCACCCAATTGACGAAAATGAACTCTAGAAAAAGTTGGCTTGTTTCTTTCCAATATTTGGTGGCTCAGTGTCTCCTCTTGTCAAGTTGATCAATCACTACCACAGTCCACTAAAACAAGAATCTTATCCGTGGCCCTTCCTCGATCGATTTCAGACATCTGGGCTGTATTGATTCCATGAGAACACGGTTCCTTTCAGTTTTAGCCGACCATTTATCCAAATAGAAGCAGACGACTTTCAAACAGTATTTAAGATGTTCAGTCCACATGCATTTGGTCCATTTGGCATCCAATGATCCATTATCGAACTGTTACGTCAGTTCTCAATTAATTTTCCTCTGGCCCCTTGGATTCAGTGATATTAAACATCCAATCAACCTAAATATTCTGGCCCTTTGTGAATGACTTTTGCCAGATTACGATTGATTGATGAGAATGATGGAATGAACAAGCATGGTTTGGAGGTTACCATCACATAATGCAAAAGCACCATGTAAAAATTTCAACTGCATCGTGACTATGCTGGATAGGATTATTATAGTTCTCTCTCTTTCACTCAAGCCAGATTTGAGATTTTACCTAAAACAACTCAGAGAAAGGTTTATTTCACTTGACAGAATCTCCCAGAAACCATGATTTTAAAATACACCCAAGACCCAACTACTGCTACATTATTCGGCATTCCCAACAAACCATGATTTTAAAATATACCCAAGACCCAACTACTGCTACATTATTCGGCATTCCCAACAAACCATGATTTTACTTCAAATATACATATATATATATATATATATATATATATATAACAATAGAAGAACATAAACAGTGAATACATGAAACTTTCTTTTACAACATGAATGGTCATCCTACCTCCCATAGCAGACAAAGCGACAAGCTATCAAGCTTGTAACTCCCGCAAAGTGGTCCTTTCTTACATACCAACCAATCATAGACAGATTCCTGTTAAAGCAATACTTTACTCTTAAGTGTTTTGTCTTAAACCAAAGAGAGAGCTTAGCCCCTTCCTTTGTTGCTTTAGCTCCACAATTACAGAATAATCTTAAGAGTTAAAAAAGAAGAATACATTATACTTTTGCAGGCAAAGGAAAATTTTTCTTTAGACTTGTTGTATATACGTGACATTACTTAAAAATATGAGAAATCTAAAAATGGATGGCTTACAATCTGGAATTTGTCGGTTCTCCTTCCTAACTTTTAATCCCCCCCAACCCCCAATTGTCCAGTTCCTACTTCCCAACCCAACAATGCTGTCAATCTGAGGGGCGGTCACGGTGATCTCCATTGCCGACAATAATTGTAATTGTCCCTCTTGAGAGACACTACAAACGAAGGAAGGAGAGAATCAAGATGCTACTGGTGGTTGTAGCAGTGATTAAAGTTTGCCGGAGAGCAGAAGAAGAGAGGATCCTGGTTGAGCCCCCAGTGGCCAAGGCTGCTAACCATGAGTCGTCCGCCAGCATCGCTTCTGCTCCTGACCCTGACCCTGACCCTGTTCCCGATCCAGACCCATCTGATGAAGTCCCTGCTCTTGGCGTCGATTCTCTCGAAGATTTCTGACTGTATGGAAAAAAAATAAAGAAAAGAAATCAAAAGACAAAACTTAAGCAAATTGCAGGACAAATGAGAGATAGGAAATGTTGAAAAAACGTAATAATAACAAAGCATCCTAACAGATCAATCAAAGCTAACCAAAAGAACAGTAAAAGAAAATGGGCATGGAGAATAATCCATTTTGAGAGCTGAATATTTTGGTCAAAACAAATAGAGAAACCCATTTTGAAGGAAAACAGGGATCTTGTAAAAACCCATATGCATTTGATGGATCTTCTCACAGAACCCAGTTTGCTTATTTATTTATTTGTGTTCTTTCTTCTTCCCCCTTGGCTCCTTACCTTGTTAAAGATGAAGGACAGAACGCAATGGTGTAATCTGCCCCTGTACAAGTAAACGTACTTGTAGCGTCGTCATACGCATAACTATATGATTTCGGGCACGCCGACTTGAACATCTGGGAATAAACCGACGGCCGGCATGTGGCAGGCGTATTGAAGGAACCACTGCAGCAGTACTCCGGTGTCCCAAACGCCTCACAAGCACTCTTACATGCGTCACCTTCTCCAACTTTTAACTCGGTTGGACACCGCTGATTCAAATCGGTCACGCACCCGGTGGATGTACACGTACCCTGCCCACCACTTCCTTCCACAATCATTGGTAGATTGTACCCATCAACCAGGCTAACATCGTAGAAATCCTGACTACCTGAGCCAAGGGTGAACTCGGCCAGAGTCGCCGGAGGGGCCGCACCCGCCCCGTTGCATTCTATCTGGCCCGAGCCACAGTCCCCGGTGGAACAGCTGCCCCGGCCAGACCCATCGAAGTTGCAGCCTGTTCTGCCCCAGAACCTGCCAGACCAGCCTGTTGGAGCCTGAAAGGAACGAGAACTGCCCTTTGCAAGCTCGAAACCTGTACTATCTAATTTGGGGCTTCCTGCATTGGCTAAAATTCCAGGCCAAACTGTGTAGTCGCATTTGTTTACAAATGTGAATGTGGTACCTGAAACACCTGAAAGAGAGGGAATAGAGATTTATCAGATAGGGCAATGCAAGAGGTACCAGCAGTACAAAAATAAAGGGACGAAAGAAAATGTAAGAGCACCTCCGATCTCAGAATCAAGAACATAGAGCGCAGAATCCACAAAGAGAAAAACTATTTTACCTCTTGAGAGCTCTAGCAGAATCAAGCTGAGGATCAAAGAGAAAGAACAGTTGAGAAAATCCATATAGGTAACCCTTTATTAGTTTGTTGGTTGTTCCTTTCTTTCTTTCTTTGAAGCTTTTCCTTTTTTGCTGGTCGTGCGAGGAAATACAGAGTGAAGCTGTAGCTGTAGATTATCTTCTTTCTTTCTAATCTGAGAAAAAAAAAACTATGGCTGCATTGTTGTGTTGGTAGGGATGGTTGAAATAGAGAGGAGGAAGAAGAAGAATCAATAATTACAATAACCCAGACAAGGCTTTTTTCCCTGATAGATGGCAGTAAGAGAAGACGAATGGTGCAGAGGTTTTACCACCCATAAAATTACAAAAAAAAAAAAAAAAACAAGAGTAGCTAGAATACACAGAAAGGCAAGAGAGAGATAAAAACAGAGAAACAGAACAGAAGAGACCAGTAAGACAGTAGGAGGGGAAAACCAAAGTTTCTTGCTAACATCTTATTTATATCCATTTTAGTGTAGCTGTGTTGTCATCGACGTTTTACACTTAACCCTTCTTTTTTCTTTTGCAGAAACAGTGCGTCCCTATACTGACTTAGACCGGACACCCTTTTCATCTTTTCTTTATCTTCTTTCCTTATTTTTCTGCCCTCTTTTTAATGTAATGACTAACGGGTTGTTCAAAATGATTGAAGACTACCCTTTGATGTATCTGATTTGTACAAGTAACATCTCCCTAATTACCTAAATCACATGTAAATTAACCTCCATTAAGTTCATCTCCCTGTAGCCAGTAGGAATATTTTTAACAGAGATTTCATTTCAGGTTTGGGTCTGCCTCAATCGATTCTACCTACTGGCTTCTGCCATCTATGAACAGTCACAGCTTCCTACGGCTTTCCCAAGGAACCCGATGCTGCTTATTTAAGTACAAACTTTTTCGTATTTGGTCATTGAATTTAAGTTCATCTTTATAAATACAAGTGGGAACCCAGATTCATTTAATGCCAACTAATTACAACCTTGGCCGAGTTACATCAGTGAAAAGCGGAAATAAATAAAAGATAAGGGTGTTTTTGGAATGAAAATTTATCTTACTTCGGGGCCTGTTGTCTGTTGAGTCACGCGTCTATTTTCCATATGTAGGGGTACTTTGGTCCATCAACAAAATATACGTTTGTCACCTTCCCAACGTCTCCAAAAATAATTTGTCCACGCGTGCCAGGCATTGCCAGCGAGCGTGGTGCAACATTTCTTTTTTATTTTTATTTAATTTTTTTTGCTGTACAAGTCTCTAATTTCTAGTGCTGCATTGCTTATAAGTCGCCACGTGCCTTGAGATTAATAAAGAATCTTACCGGATTCTCCCTTATTAAATTAATTCATCATGGTCATTATTGTCCTCATAATTAATATGAATAAATAAAATTCCGACCGTTTTTCGGTCCCAAACCGCCTAACGGCGTCAGCTCGACTCCCGATTCGTCGGTGACGGAGGTCGGCAACCCGGCAACCGTGGTTTTAGACCCTACTCTCATCGGTCTCCTTCCAAGTTCCAGCCTCCTTCGTCGTTCGTTCGTCCCACAGTTTTCTTTTCGGGCAAGGTCTGACAAAAATTGGACGGACGTTCCGAGAAGAAAATACAAGGGAAGAACGGTAAAAAAAAGAAGCGACCCCTGGACTTGGCTTTCTGGCAGGCGAAGACGGAACCAGTAGTTGTCACTTTTGCTTTAAGAGGGTCACGTCACACCTACCAGGAAAGATAGATGCTGATGCTGATCCACGTCAGTTAGTGAATAATGACGTGGATTTTATTTGCGATGTGGGACCAACGCGCTTGGCTGTGAAGTTGACACGTCGAAACAGAAGGACAGTTAAGTTGGTGCCACCTAGGAGACTGGGTCCACCGTCCAGGGGAATCACGTTATATTTAAATAGATTGGAAGTACTATAACCTCACGTTGGTAGCATTGGATTCTCAACCATGCTGTACGCCTTTGTTTACTGCATGAGAAACAATTCCCTACTTCCCTTTAGGCTTTAGATCCCTTGACACTCTCTCTCTCTCTCTCTGAGTTCTGAAACAAAACACCCCTCTCTTTAACCCTTAAACCCAGCGATGTTGCAGGAAGGCGGAAGGTAGGAGTTTACTTTTGCGCTTCACAACGTCCCACAGCATATCCCCGCCGTGCATTGAAAATATCTTATCAGTCTCGATGATATCATCAGGAGGGCCTTTTGGACTGAAGACACTGATGAGACTGAATCTTTTTAATATTGGTGGACTAGATTAACTGTTTAGAACGGTTAACTATATTAAGCTTTAATGTAACATTTCAAAAGTTGCTGAACTGTATTGAGGGTCGTTTGGTTTGTGAGAATATAACAGGGATCTAGAATTGGAATCGGAATGAGGTCTCATTCCAGCTGATTCGAGTTCCGATTTTATTACTGTTTGAATTAAACAGACTATAAAAATAAACCATACTCATTTTGATTTCGAGAAATTTTAATTCTGATTCTGACAGTAAACTAAATAGACCGTGAATTATTACATGTTTTTTTTGGGACAACTAAATAATAAAGTATCGAAAGATATAGTATGTGTTTGATTTCGTTTACGTTTTTTTATTCAACATTTGTACTTTATTTGTTTACAAAATGAAAAAGATAACAATTACAATTATTTATGACAACTAAGCGCCACTAGACTCCACAACAGCCTAACAGCAAAAAGACATCTAACCATTTGTGAAAGCTTTAGAAAATAATTTTTCTAAATGATAAGTGTGCACAAAAACAGAAGTTCGCTTTTATCATTCTCGATATTTATGAAAGAGAAAAATAAACAAACTACTGAAATGGCATCTATGCGGCAGTGTTTATTGAATAAACACCTACGGACTCAAACACCCTGATAGTAAGTAATTTGGCCAATTTCAACTTCAGTTAGAGACAACACAACTTTATTAAAAAACTTATTAACTACGAGACGAAGTAATAAGTTTTTTCAGCCTAGCCACTTCAGTTGCTGGCATATTATCAAGCGGCCCCAGAAAGTCAAGAACACTTAGTTCAGTACTTCATTTTGGAGATTGATAATATAGACCGGTTATTATTCCACTATTTTTGCTTTTTACTGATGATTATAGTTCACTGAATCATCAGTAATTCGGTTAAAATATGCCATGTTAAATTATTCGAAACTATGCCTAACGCAGTAGTCAGGATGGCCGAGTGGTCTAAGGCGCCAGACTCAAGTTCTGGTCTTCGAAAGAAGGCGTGGGTTCAAATCCCACTTCTGACATTCGCTTTTTTTCTCCAATATTATTGACTCCCTCTGTCCCTCAATAAACCGTATACCTCATTTTTAAAGAGTTTTTCATTTTTATGGTTTGATCCCACACCTGAATTTCGTGTGGCATTCTTTTGGATCTTGAGAGGGGGAAAGTTGGTCAATGGGATTTTGATTCCCATGTTCTTTTTTTAGATTTGTGGGAATTAGGAAAAGTTTATTTTCCTGGGCTGATACCCATTTTTTAGGTGGATAAATAATTTTTCCACCTTAGGAAAAAGTTACCAATACTTGAATGAGACAAAAATGTCCATTGTAATAATCAATTTTTGTGACTAAAATGGTCATTGTCTTGTTTGCATGGAAAATAAAAGAACACAAGTAAATGCACTTACCCGGATAAGTGTTTCCCAAGAAAGACTTACCCGAGTAAGTGCATTTATCCAGGTAAGTGTAACTTACCAAAAAGCGAACCAAGCCTTAGTGAAAATCTCAGCTACCGGGTCATCATCTTTGGCATCAAGGTCTGCTTTTGGGATGATAGTAAACTCAAACCAAGTTTCCAGATTTCTTTCATAAAAAGATATACTTAATGCACGCTGCAAGTGCTGTGAGGACCATTTTGTGAGGAAGAAATCCGGATTCCTTCAAAGCCACTCCATGTGACTGATATTCCTCTTTTCTTTTCTCCGTTAAGGGAAGATAGTAGTGTTTGGGTGCCCCATTTAGATGGATAGCCTAGACCTATGCACTTTCCCCTGCAATTCACATGGCCAAACATAGAAAGCTTTCACCAAGAAAATGTCTCAAGGGAAAACAATTCTTTTTTCCCCTTTTCAAAAAGATTTTTTCAACCAACTATGAAAAATAGACTGAATTAAAGTTGTCTAGATGGGGATTTTAATTTTAATTTTGTAACAGATGGAAAACACCATTGCGGCAGTTTGCATATGACCACAACGAAAAGAGTTCCCTTTCGTTTCCCTTTTGTCAAGCAATTGAAGTGTTGATCTTGAAAAAGCCAAGTTGAATAGTTGATAGAAGGAAATCCCATGGGCCATTCCTACTAACTTTCTCTACCCGGGCTTTTTCTCTGTATTAATAAAATACATTTAGGCTCGAGCCCGAACTAATCATCAAGCCTAGGTCTTGGGTCCAAGTCCAGCCCTTAAAAAAAGTTTTTTTTTTTCTTTTTTACTCAATAAAAAATTAATTTATTTATATTAAAAGACCTTAAAACCCAAAAATTATAAAAGATCTCACTATGACTTATAAAACGAAAAGAAGAACAAAGAAAATAACATATCATATGTATATTTTTATTATATAAGATACATTTTTTATATAATATATTATTAAATCGAGCTCGGGCTCGGGCTCGGGCTCGGGCTCGGGCTCGGGCTCGGGCTCGGGCTCGGGCTCGGGCTCGGGCTCGGGCTCGGGCTAGGCTTTTTTGAGAAAGCTCGAGCCTGGCCTAAAAAAAAGTTGGGCTCAAGCCCAATCTAGTATGCCTAAATTCATGTCCAAGCCCAAATTAGAACAGGTTAAAAATGGGAATCTATTGCTAATACCTTTTAATTTTCACAAAACTAGGAATGGCAACGGATAAGGTACCCATGCAAAATGTCTTACCCAAGCCCAAGCTAGGATTTTTTGGAAAGGTTAATTAACACTTTCTATTGAAAAATGTTTATTAATGCTTAAAGTGTGACTTGAACCTAAATCAATTAATGATAGCACTAAAATTCTTACAACTACTTTAAGCCAATACGCAATTTCACCTTTTACGTGAATTAGTGAAATAAAATTACTTTTATTAATTTTTGTGTTCATCCAAACAATGCATATTTATGATTAATAGTTTCAACTAAAAATTAAAAGAAATAACATTTAAAATTATCATTTTATAACTAAATGAAATTAATAATGTATTAAATCCAAATTTACATCAAATGATGATTTTAATCCCAAGAAATTTATACAAATAAAATATTAATAATAAAATAATTATCTTAGTACTTAAAATTTATAAATTTGTGCATGATGTATATCTTACCATTTTTATATATTTATATAATTATTAGTTAATATTTTAATCTATATTAAATAACATTATATTTATCATTTACAAAAAAAATGTTTATAAAATATTCAAGAATATAATATTAAATTGAATACATCATATCGACTAATTTACATTTATATGAAAAATGATATTTATTTTCAAAAACTTTATAGAAGTTCATATTTTAATAATGAAATAATTATTTTAGTAATTAAAAATTATGAATTTTCATATGATATATATCTTATAAAAGTTAACAAATTTGATATATTTTGAGTAAAAAATATAATTTTTATAAATCGTTAATGATAATTTAATTTATATTTGAGAATTTAATGTTTGGTTAACCTTATTTTAATGTTAAAAAGTAAAAATAATAAAATAGAAAACAATGGATATAATAATTAGGACAAATATAATAGGTTCATATGTTTTGCGTCTTGGACTCTTAATTAATGTATCGTTTGATATCCATGTATCCCACTATATTAATTGTAATATATTTTTTCATGTACGCCATATATATATCTGTGTGTGTGTGTGTGCGCGCGCGCATGCGCATGCATTATTTATGGCTATTTGACCTTAAATTTAGTGTTATTTATGTATCTAGGTGTTTCCATATTTTTCGCTTGTATCCCTGCGTTTCCAAAGCATAATCTCTATTTGTATCTATATTTAAGTTGTTCGATACGATTTCATAGTCATTGATTCAATATTAAATATATAAAAAAAATGTTCTTCAAAGTTCATTATCAACCAAAACCAACATTGCATAGAACACTTCCATATAAAAGAGCAAAACAAGATAGTGTAAGTAAAAAAAAAAAACTAAGTGACATAAGAGAATAGGTAAACAAATAAGTTTGTAATTTCAAAGAACTAAAAATCCAAAACAAAACCCAAAAGTTACTCATCAATAGGTCTTGGACTCTTGTTTTTTAACTGTTAAAAGTTAAGGATATATGGGTAAACAAATAAACATGAAGGTTGAAGGATTGGAACTTGACTTTAAAAAAAAAAAAAATTCTTTTATATAGTATAATAGTCATGTTTATAATCGAGTATTAGATACTCTAAAGTCAAAACCCAAGCCCTATAAGGTTTTGATAAACAGGCCCTATTAGGGTCGAGACGAGTCAGACCAATCAAAGCCTCATTAAATTTATATGGATACCGGTTGTTTGCTCACCACTTCTATGGTACTCATTGATTGGTTATAAGTTTTTTCTGGTATTGTAGTCAAATTCTTTATTAATTCCAACATTCTTATTTGATAAAGAGGCTTGATCACTACTTCAACAAAATTGGTTTTTAGCGACAGATATTTCTAACACAATATGTCAAAGTATAAAAAAAAAAAAACCGCCGCTATAAAAAATCAATGGCAGCAGATAAATTTGTTTTTGTGGCATTTATATCCACTGCCAAAAGGTTATCCAATTATCTGAAATACTTATATTCATCTTATAGATATATAACTTTGCCATATAGCAGTTGATATATCCACCACAAGCATCCACCGTGGTTGTTCCACTATAGGTCTATATTTTAATATATAGTGGCTGATAGTTTATCACAAGTAGTAGCAAATATATCTATTGTTATAATATTGATATATCCACCTCTACAAATGTATATTATTACTAAAAAACCCACTTCTATAAACGCATGTTGTTGGAGTGTGAAATAGATGCTATTTGATAATAGTTGAAGTATTACTTTATAAAACAATCGTATATTAAAATGTTAGGGGTCAATGTAGTCACTCACTCCAATAATTGAATTGAAGACCTTGAGAGTTGAAATTCATTCGTAAATAATCCATTCAATTAACAAAATTCAATGGCTATATATGTAGTTAGGTGTGGAACTAATGAAACAATGATAATGCCCGGTGCCAGTCTGGCCCACAACCAACTTAGCATTTATGGCTGGCACAGTGCATTATCATTAATTTTATATTACTTTTTCATGTATTCACACTGTATATATCTGTGTTTACACTCTTCCCAAACCTTGCTTAGATTCAGTTTGAAAAGAGTAGAAATACAGATATATACAATATAAATACATACAAAACAATATAAAATATAAGGTTTTGCATATCCTTTCAAACTAAACCTTAAGGATGCAAGTGGGCCAACCCCAATTTTAATGATCAGTTGCTAGTTTTAAGTCATTAACTACTTTCAGATGTGAGAAAAAGGCAAATAAATATTCATTTCGAAATAGGGTTCATGTTATTGATTGCACAGAGCAGAAGCACCTTTGGCACGTTTCTTTAAATGTCCTCAGCACCTCAAACAATATAAACCAAACAAGGGCAAGGAGATACTTGATGTCTCCTCCGCTAGAAAAAAAACAAAAAAAAGTAATGAGATTTTTACCTTGACTGAGGTTCCTTGATAGACTGATTGTCAATCAGTGATGGTCCCCTACTGCCTATTGTTATTGGAATTCTCTCCATGTTAGGGGAAAACCCAGATGGTTGATTAGTCAATTGCCTCAGTGGCAAAGTTGTGACCCATGGGGTTTAGCCTCAGCACTTATTAAAATCAGTACTTATTAGTATTAGCAATTAGGCACGTGCATTACATCTGAGAATTTTTTTATATTAATTATTTGAATTTTAGATATATCATAATTAAGATAAAAATTGAAAATTAACAAAAATAATAATATGATTAAAAATAAACTAAAATGCTTGTAGTAAATGTGCACGTGCATTACATGTGGGAATTATTGTTATTATTATTATTATTAAATTTTGAATTCTATTTTTTCCATAAATAAAATAAATTTTATTTTAATAATATTTTATTTATTATGAAGAATATATAACATTATAAATATTCCCAAATGCAACAGAACTTTGTACATTTTGATGTTTGCGTTTTATATTTTTTTAAATATTTATTATTCAATTATGACATCATGAGTTTCTTTGAAAAATTAGATCATTGACCCACCATTTAGATAAGAAAATAGCTTTACTTTTGGATTTGATTTAAATTATATATAATCTATATTACTTGTAATGAAATTCATACAAGTAAGGAAAATAACTTTTTCCTTCAAACCAAACACAACCTTATAGAACTTATTTACTAAACACTAATAAAATGCTTATTAATGTAGACCTGAACTCAAATAAGTGATTATTTCAATAGTGCATGAAAATAAATACTCTCGAAATTAGGGCTCAGTTTATTAGGGGAGAAATTCATAAAAAACTAAGGACCATTAATGGGTTTATCCTGGGAGACCGGATCTGCTCCTCACACCTGGCGCCTCACATGCACATCATACCATGCATTGGGAACATCTCCCGTGTATTAGTTATTATTCACGGGAGATGTTCTCAATGCACGGTGGATGAGCATGTGAGGCGCCTATTTGTTGTGAGTAATAGATCATGTCTCTGAAGAAAGAACATCTCTGATCTCACGTAGCTACTAAGTACAAAGAGAATCCCCCTCTCCCATACATGGATGTTGAATGTAAAGAGTATTCTCACGTCAAACACTCTTGACAGCTAACCTTTGTCACGGCAAGCTACAAAATAAAAAAGAGGCCGTAGATGGATAGAATTATTCTCTGTTTGCAGATCCGAATCTCCTGAAGTCTGATCGATGCATACAAAACTTATACAAGCATAAAAAGAACAAAGTCTTGTCACGAGATAAAATAATCAACAGAAGACTTCATTGATTCCTGACTATATATGATTTTGTCCCACCGCTCAAGCATTTCAAATAATTGAAAAGAGGAAAGACTTGTTGGTTTTATGAATTATCAAAAACTAATATCATTCCAATAAATATATTTTAATAATATCATCGATCGTATCTAAAAAGAGAACATTGTGAACGGCATATCTAACTTTTATTCACCACAAATAAGAGTTGTTTATATATATGCTCATAGAGATTCGATGAGCTGAATTCAATGGTTGTGGAATCAATGATAACACTCCACTTCAGTCATTAAAATATTTATCAAGGTTCAAAATATCAATACATTCGATATACCGATAGGGGTGTATCGGGTGTTTCGATATTTGTTTTTTTACTTTTTTTTTTTCAAAACTTGTTCAAGGGAGCCGGTCTAGGATCCCTCCATCCCCTGAATTGGTCAGACCCCCGATACACCCATTGTAGGGGCGTGTTGGAAGGGTCATGGAACAATACGTATCGGTCGATACGGGCCAATATGTAACGATACTTTGAACCTTGATATGTATTGCCACAACCATTCACTCTTTCATGAGTTTACATCAGCACCCCACAGTACATCCGAACTGTGTATTGGGAATATCTCCCAATGATAAGTATGAGAGATATTTTTAATATACGCTAAGATGTATAATGTGAGGCACTTATGTGATCTCCTCTTTCACTAAGCATTTAAGGCTGGCGTGGAGCCACAGCCTTCTACACAGCTTTCATATTCAGCTGATCCAAATTGATCAAACCTTAAACCCCACCTGTTCAACCTTTGATAGGCTGGTTCAAAAGATTAAAACAAAACTTATAATTTTCCAAAATTTTCTATACAAGTTAAGAGAGAATTCGGATTTACTCCCCATGAAACACTTCTTATATTAACATTACATTCCATAGTATAATGAGAATATCTCCCATTAATAAAAACATATAAATAAATATAGGAGATATTTACCATAAATCTGGATTCACTAACCACCCTAATTCTATTTTTTACTTTTTTTTAGTGTTAGGGGGGAGGGGGGTTAATGGGTTTCGGGATTGGGGATCGGGGAGGGGATGGGTTACCCGTCCTGTTGTATATATAGCCCCATCGATGGAATAACTCACTTCCCCAAAAAGGATCCCACTATGATATAGAAAAAATATGATATCTGAAAAAACAATTGACCAATAAACCAGAATCATAAACGTGATAGGAAACAGTGTTTTTTATCAAAATTCCAATTTAACACTTGTTTTTGGAAATTTAGCACTTTCCCACAGCCGACCAGCGACCTTTTAGTGGGTCCCATCTTGAATATTAAGTAGATTAGATTATTAAAAAAAAACGTATTTTTAAATTCTTTGAAAGTTTTGAAAATGAAATATGAATCAGATGGTCTTGATACATCTGATAATATCAAGATTGACAATATCAGACTGATATGCTTCTTATATTATATGGGCCCCTTTTTCTGTGCAATTTATCAATGATGAGTCATAAGCCAAACATATATATCAATGATCAGTCGTGATCTTTTGAATATTTGCCACATGATATGGGAGCCCAGTTTCCAATCATCTGCTGCGCGTTCCCGTACCCAAGCCAATCCCAACATATTCTTATGAGCAATGATCGACCGTGCAACATTGTCAAATGTTTTGGAGAGTGCTGAAACCTGAACCAATGTTTTAATAACTGAACCTGAACCAAAATGCTTTGGCCGCCGGTTTTTGGGACTAGAGTTTAATTACTCGATTTAAATAGATAATTTGTTAATAAAAAATAATAAAAAAACGTTCTTTTAGGTCGAATAGGTTGATGATTCGAGCGCCCAAATCAGTGAATTGATGACTAAATCAATAATTTTTGACAAGATTCTGGTTCAAAGATGAAATATAACCAGTTTTTGAATAAACGGTTTTCAAGCCGAACGCCCCACTATCTGAATCAATGATACAAATAGTTCTTAAAATTATAGGATATATATAAGTAGTTTCTTCAATCCCGAGGGTATATAAATAATTATCCCATGATATTTATGGGTGGTACGTTGAGTTTGGATTAAAAAAAATCGCAACGTGAGAATAACAATTAGTCTCAATCTCAAAACATCTCCTAGCAATAGCAACCAGTCTAACCATACATATTGATTGTAATTACTCTTGTATCCCATACATGAAAGTAAAATGCATGTGAAGCTTCAAGACTGTACAGCTGTTATTTTAAAACAGCCAAACAAATCCCCGCCAATGCCATACCGTTTCTGTTGAAGTCGGTACTTTAGATTCCCTCCAGGCTTAGGCTTAGGCTTAGTTTTGGCGGATGCAACGCTACGCTAAAGCCGTACTTAGTGGCATCCTATGACTTAGCTTTAGACTCCAACCCTATCACTTAGCTTTGAGGAGTGATGTGGCTTACCCAACCTCCGCGTACAGCCTTCCAGTTCATTGGCTGAATTATCTAGCTATGTAGCTGGTTCGTTGGTATGAGTTGAATTCGGGATGCGTGTATCAGCAAAAAATAAGAATTCAGGATGCGTAATGGATGGTGATGGAGGGGTGAGCAACTGAAAACCTAGAACGGAATGGAACCATCTCGAACCAATATTATTCAATTTGTTATAAGATAGAGTCTGGTTTTAAATTATTGTAATCACTCTCTATTCAGGCCGATTCTAGTGTTTAATGGTTTACCCTATTCTATATTATCTAAACTTATGAATTGAATTTGGTTGGCCTTGGTGAAATCAGTCTTGAAACGGATCTTACCTTGAAATAAATTCTAAAATACTATGAAGGAAGTGGATATTTAAACCCAAACATTTATTATTATAAAGGCCATGATTTCACTTGACCACTGAGTTATCTAAGTGATTTGATCATACAGTTTGGGATCTCTTATAAATATGTTTCTTTGCTAATATATATATATAGTTATAGTTATATTCTTAACCAAATTTTCTACCATTTCTTTTGTTCTTGATATCAAATTATACACAAATGTTTTAATGCCAGATTTTTTGTCATTGGTGTTTTTTTTTCATCCACTCTTTGATTTATTATATTTGTAATTTAAAGAATATGCTTAAAAAATAACTTTTTTTGGCATATATAAAGTTAATTGACTGTCTTAGAGTGGAATTAGACCTGTAAAGTTAGCCTCTCCCCTTTTATTATGGTGAAAAAAATGATTTGAAGGCCATAATCCAATGTTGAACCCAGTTATCTAAGGTCTTGGGAGGAATAAATTAACTCAGTACATTCTTATCTTTTATCATTCTTTGGCATAAAGTTGCCACGCTCATACTCAAACCCACGTTCTCATACTTAAGCCTCAGATTTTATCATTACATCTAAGTAATGATCCCTGATGAAAAAATAATTAATTTCAACAAATTTCATAAATACAAACCTGAAAATGATTCCCACAAAATATGTAAAAAATGTTTCGTGGGGAGACAATATTGGACTCTCCCAGCTAAGTGAGTTTAATGTCTCTACAACTGGGTACAGAAGCGATAAATAATTGATACATGGGCTTAAAAGGAAGATGATAACGATGGCTTAAATAGAGCTTTTTTAGTTTTTTTTTTTTTACTTCATTACTCTCATGGACAGATTGACGATCCTCCAAAAGTCCCAAAGTCATGTTCATGGAAATCAAAGCAACAACAACATACAATCACACATTAATTTTCACATAGGAATGATGCTAGCGTTACTTTATATGTATTTGGAACCGTGAACTTTTGTTGACTAAATGTTTTTAATTTGATTTGTTTGGAAAATGTAATAATAAATTAGTTTATTGAAACTTAATACATATTATTTATTCATTAATGAAAGCGTTAAAATGAAATTTCTCCTAACGATAAATATATATAAACCGAAGTCTACTTTTGCAAGTCACTACATATATATATTAACATAATAGAAGAAATGCTGAAGTGGCATCTATATGACAGCATTTATTTAATAAACTCCAATAATTCCAAATACCATCTTTATCTACTATATATCGTGCAATTAATATCTCGGGTTGATGGTATATAAGGCTTGATGAACAGAGCACATGCAGTCTAACATGCATGGCGGTGTAGCATCTTGCGATTTTTTTTCTTTTTTTCTGAAATTCCAATGCGATTAATTAAAAAGGATCGATCTCTCTCCTTGCAATCAATGGTATTCAATGTAGTCCATAACCATGTCTTTCACAATAAACTGACACAACTGTTTGCTGATGGCCGCATTACAACTGTGAAACGCCATTACCGGTCCTTATCCCTCCTCAACTTTTCTTCTGTTAATAACATCGAAATGTTATTCTATTTTTTTTTTAATTTCTTTTTTGTTTTGATCCCTTCATCCCATGTCTCTGTTACAAGTCAGAGACCCTATTGTAATTGTAAGCTCTCATTTTCCCCAAAGTCTTATTTATCATCATCATCATCTAAGCCCTAGGATTAAAATTTTGCAATGTATCTATCAATATGTATCATACCAATGATCTTTGATACATCATATCCCTAAATAACCATCTTGAGGTCTGAGCTGTTTAAGGGGATAGACAGGTCTTATACCAACCCCCTGAACCAGTTTAAAGAAAAAAATTAAAAGTGGCACATGCCAAATTGCCGATATGCCCCATCCGATATATCGGCTTGTATGGATATTTAAACATTGTCTAAATTAAACCTTATCCCAATTGTATGAGATTGGCTATATAAATTCTGTTTCATCATTCCATTTAATTTATTTAATGTGAAATTCATTATTAAATTTATGAGCACTTAAGATCATATCTTACGATGATCATGTAATTCATGGTCATAGTCATGGTATTCCCCTACACCTTCTAACCCTCTGCCTACAACATGCAATTTCTCTCCAATTTTATTGTATTCACCAAATTACTTTTTATTGGCGATAGAGAATATGAATGTAGAACAGAGTGGATAAAGACTTTGCATGGGTTTTGAAAGAATCTCTCTCTGTGGCCATGTGGCCATGTGGCCATGTGCATTCGGTGTATTGTGGCGTAAGCCATATTAAGCTGTGTATTCGTACGTAAAGAGTCAACTATCAAAATTAAATCATATTGGGATAGTGATTGCGCCTTTCTTATTCATGCTTTAAACAAACAACGCGGTATCAGCTAAGCAATTATAATTATAAGGAGGCTAATTCCCCTCTTTTCCTCTGCCGAAACTTCTTTCGATATCTTTGGACGTCCTTTTGATATCTCATATCTGTGTGTACGTTGTAAAGCGGCATGTCTGGATAAGATAACACTTTGAATTTCTTTTCCTTTTTTGCTTTTAATTTCTACTTTTTACCTTTCTTACTTTCTTTACGAGCATCGCATCTCTCGACGACCTTTTTTAATTAATTCCTCCTCCCTTTCTTTCTTTCTATTATATAGTGATTTAATTTGATTCTCATTTCGATGCCTTCTGGTGAAGAAGGGCCCAGCCGTTTTTGTCCCATTCGTTTCCAGCTTTCGTTTTTTGCTTCTTAATTTGCAATTAAGATTCGATACAAAGATAAGTGCAAAAGCATGTGTATCCCATATAATAAGACGAAGAGTGTTGATGCAATCTTGAAAACCCAATGTCGGAAATGTACGGGCACTCTTTCTATTAGACCAATAAGAGATTTTCTTATCACTTGACGATGAGCTAGTATGGGTCAGAGGAAAGAAATGGGAGGTGTGTGATCTTGATGTAAAGGAAGGAGGCAAAGTGATGTAGGACGACAAAAGAGAGGACTGTTTTGCTTTTAATATTGCGTTTTTTAGACTTGATAAATATAGGTAGATGTATATCTGTTATTACTTTACTTCTCCTTTTGATCACCACCGACTCGATGGAAAGACCCCTTTACTTGGTTAGTTGTATATTGAACACTGGTGGCACTGTGTGAGCTCATGGTGGTTGAGCATATAGCTCTGTGTAAAATAGTGGGCTTTATATTCTCACTTTGTCTCTGCCTAAGCCCAAAGGAACCCATGGATATGGTCAAGTTTTTTTGTTATAAATATGTGGGCTTGGACCTACATTGGGATTACATCCCTAACAAAATCAACCAAACCAATCAGAATGCACTAGAGTTTGATTGAATCGAATTTGGACCCAACTTCTGGTTGAACTAATATATTGAAGCTCCATGTGCATTTGTCTCTTTACTTTTTTTTTTCTTTGTGGAATATATATATATATATATATATATATATATATATATGAAATTTAATGCTCCCATCTCTTTAATTTGTGATTGATGTTAATGTATACAGCCAGCACATGCTCATCTTTTTCCTATTGCCAAATTTCAATTATTTAGAAAATGGTTAGTCAACAATAGGCCCGGCCCTACTTATCCAACCCACAACAATTAAATCCGAATTTGTAGATATGGTTGCCTTTAGGCTGTGTAGCCTCAATCAGAGGCAAGATTTTCGAGCCCAACCTAAGCCTAGTGAGAGGGTGAGTGGTTAATTAAATCTGTCCCAGTGGAATTAACGAAACATTTTTTAATTTTGCTGTCTTAGTTACACACTCGAAAAGTGAGACAGTCAATTTGACCAAAGCTACAAAACCTTGAATTCAACGTTGCTCTTGCCTCCCATAGCACAACGGACGGAGACGGAGAGTAGTCAGTCATGTTACGCAACCTCATCAATCACAAATTTCCAATTATATTTCAGTGGTTGAAAGTTAGGTGGCATTCCACATTAGCAAATGATATGGGATCCGTGACACATCAGTAATTCAGTATTAGATCAATAATAGTGGATATTGTGGGTCCGTTTGGATGGTGTTATATAAATTTAATGGTTTTTTATAAAGTGGTGGATGACTCGGTGGCACTGCCACCTAGGATTGGTTGGTTGTTGCTCCATTTCCATCACGTTCTCTCTATTCAGCCTTGCATTGATTTACGGCCTTATATGGACTAGGATTAATTAATTAACTCCATCCATTTCTATTTACTAAAGCATAAAACAACTAGGTCTGCTGTAGGGATGCAAGTATGCAATTCAGGCTGCGTTGTGTTGGTTGGGTTGACGTCAACTCTAAGTCCAACCAACCCTAGAAAACAATCTTTTAACGGTAAACAGAAGGGGGGGAAATTCATCAGCATTTGAGATTCTGAATTTCTAAGTAATGTATTTGAATCCTTTTGGGACCCAGTAAGGAGAGTGGTAACTGGTAAACAAGCTTACAAGCCAAGACAATTGGGCTCCGAAAAAATTATTAGTTGGGCTCTCTAGTTTGGGTCGTAAATCATCACATACAAAGTCCACTTGTATGTGGTGCTGTTGCTCCACGGACCTACGGTATGCCTCTTGAAGCAGTCTTGATTGCGCAACCAAAGGCCGTCACCAGTGATTTCGAACATGTATCATATTCCCAAATGAGAATGAGAATATGATATATCTTTCCCGGTTTCCCCGCACTGCGGTTTTTGTAATTATGATAATTGATAAGTTAAAGGGAAAATCCCTGATTAGAATCCTGTACTTTGCGTCAAGTGTCATTTTGGTTCTAAAATTTTGAAATGGGACAATTTAGTATCTAAACTTTTAAAATGTGTCAATTTAGTATATATCGTTAATTAACCATTAAGTGGTATTTGAAAAGACACAAATGCCCTTTCAGTGTCATCTAATTGTTTTTATCAACCATCCAAATGCTGATAAAAAAAATGAACAGTCTCAAATCCTTGCCTCTTTTGTTCAAGAAAGTTGGGGTCACCAAAATGCCCACTGAGACATATGACCCCCAACTTTCTTGAATAGAAGAGGCAAGGATTTGGAATTGTTCATTTTTTGTCAATGTTCAAATGGTTGGTAAAGAGAATTAGATGACACTCGAAAGGGCATTTGTGTCTTTTCAAATGCCACTTAATGGCTGGTTAACGACAGGTATGGATTGGCACGTTTTCAAATTTCAGGTATTGAATTATCGCATTCTAAAGTTCAAGGACCAAAGTACACTAGGCCCAAAGGGTGGCCATGAGCCGAGCATTTCACGAGTTATTCGAGTTTGGCTCGTGAAAAGTTCATTTTGGCTTGGTCTAAACTAAGCTTTGAGCCGAGCTTGAGCCCAATATATATGTATGCACGAAAATGTTATATATATAATATATTTTTATTTTTATATATAATAATAATAATAACTAGCTTTTATAATTCTTAATATTAAAATAATATTTTTACATGTATACTTTTTTTATTTTTATAAAAATATTTGGCTCATAATTGAGCTCGAGCTTAAGAGCTTTTGAGTCAAGCCGAACTCGAGCTTGAGCCTCATACTTTATTGGTGAGCCGAGCTCAAATAACTAGATATTCGGCTCGCTTTGGCTTGGTTTGAATCCATCCCTACCTATAGTTTGTATTTTACTAAAACACCCCTTATATCTTGCAACCTATTTACCCTTATTGCTTGCAACCTATTTACTTAATGAACCTTTCATTAAGCTATTTGTTTTGCCATATGAAAAATTGAGAAGAGTAACATGATCACCTAAAGTAAGTGGAAAATGTTTAAGGGCATGGACCCAAGGTTGTTTATTCCAAAAGCACCCCTAACACTTTTTTGTATAGAAAACAAAATTGATCAAATAGAGAAATATAGAGTGGTTGTTCATGTTTTACTAGGACAAAAATGAAATTTTTGTTTTTAATTTATTTTGATTAAATTTATTTAAATGCATATGAATGCTAACACCGTCATTTTCAACTTTCATGTAATGGAAAGTTGATTAAGTAAATTGATTGCAAACTATAGGCATACTTAAGTAAAACACAAACTATAAGGTAAGTTTTAGTAAATTCATGAAATTATAGGGGGTGTTTTAATAAATGACCCTTAATTATTAACACTCTAAAGTCCGATCTGCGTATGAGCTTTTTTTATTCGCAAATAAAATTTAATTAAAAACCAAAGTAAAATACAAAGAGGAGCTAAGTAAGGGAGTGTTCCACAACATGAATCATGAATGTTCTACAATATCAATGCCTTGAAACCATCAAAATGATGATTTTTAAAATAAAAACAAATTTTTGAGTACAGATATTGTATGATTTATTAAAGATGACGAAGTCATTAGATAAAAAACATGTTTTTTAACCAATAATTCAAGGATGAGTTTTCTTTTGTTTGAGTTTTAGGGAAATACACACATACACAAGCACTAAGGGTGCAACTTGGGCGGGCCCAGCCTGAGCCCGAACCAGCCCAACCCAGAATTTTACACAGGCTGGGCTTGAATTTTCGGTCCTCAAGCTGGGCTCAGGCCCAAGAAGTCGAGCTTTTTTATTTTTCGGGTCGGGCTCAGGCCTAGCCCTTAGGTAGCCCGAGCCCAGTCCAGTTATACATATTTATACATATATACATATATATATATAAGTATATATGTAAATGTTGCACACATATTTACATATATATGCATACATATTTGTATATATAACATTTGTATAGATATTTTGCATACAAATTTACATACATACATAATATATCTATCTATCTATCTATAATTTACATACATACATACATAACATTTGTATATATACATTTATATATGTATAATTTTTAGAGTGGGTTCACTGACCAACCCAAGCCCAACCCGAATGCATCAAATTACAAGACGGGCTGGGTTCGGGTTGGGAAAATCAGACTTGACCTCGGGCTCGGGCCTTAAGCCCAAATTTTAGGGTTGGGCCTAAGTTGACCATAAACCCAGTCCAACTGGCACCCCTAACAAGCACAAATTCAATTCTCACAAAATTGTATTCATATTGTTCTCACAGCCATTTTCAGCACGCATTGGGATATTTTCATATTTATATCAATTCATTCATGGGGAGATGTTCCCAATGAAGGGCTGAAAATGGTTATAAGAACAGTGTGATACGAAACCTGATTTCCATATATATATATGGCCTTTTTTTACATCTTTATTTTAAGAACCAACTTATTTTCTAACAAATATAGTTTTAATTTATTTTTGAAATTGACACATCGAAGAACACCACTTTAGTGTTATAAACCCACCAATCCATTCAACGCTGGATTAAACTATAAATAAATAGCCACCCCCACCCAATTGGACAAGTTGAGCGTCAATCCGCCCATGTAACCTAACCTACCAACCCCTTTAAAACATATCCAATCCACCTGACCAGTCAGTCATCCCCTTTTAAGACAATGGTAATCCAATACTTGCGTTGTCACAAGGCGCCTAAAGGGGTAGGTTGATCCAACAACCCGAAAAAGGAAATCAACTTACCAGAAATGTGTGCCTTTTGAAAGAAGGATCATTGTAATTTGCAATGCAAATTTAACTGCATTAGGGCCGTTAGGCATGTTTTTTGGGAAGATATTTTGGTAGCCCTGAGAATTAAAAGATACATTGAGTTTGGGTATGAAGATATGAGTAGTGTGAAGTAAGGTTTAAAGTATCGATACGTATTGACCCATATCGGGGTCTGACCATTTCAGGGGGTGGAGGAGCTCTAAACCGGTTCCCCTGAACTGGTTTTAAAAAAATATATATAAAAAAAGTAAAAAAAAAGGTATCGATTCTCCTGATACACCTAACGGCGTATCGATATTTTGAACCTTGGTCCGAAACTAGTTTGGCTATTACACATCTTTCTGTGCATCTTTCCATGTCTTTCCACACGAGAATAAAATGATAAAAGCGTAAAAGGCTCCATTTGGAGATTCCCGAGATCTGCCCAAAATAGTCTTCTCATGTCTTTTCAGTGCACCAACTTTTGGTGGCTAGATCTGTTATGAATGAAACGGAAAAAGACTGTGGCGCGGTCTACCCGACTTATAGACAGCTGAAAGGCTGCACGGAAAGACGCACCAACCGGGGCATAGTTTACTACAACAAATGCATGGGATTAAAAATGTCCAATGGTGTAAATTTTGGTTCATCCCTGGGTCTCACTGACTATGCCATAGACATTTTACTTTTGTTCCAACCTTAGTCCAATTCTCATAGGTAGGGGTGTCGATGGACCGGCTTTGGGTTGGACTTCGTCCAACAATACATAAATGTAATGTTGCCAAACACAGGCGAAAGTGAACCAGAATACAAATTTACCTTGAACTGTGATTTACGTTCCATTTGCATCGTTTCCAAACACAGCCTAATGGCATTGACTTCCTACAAACAAAGAGAATCAAACGGATGGGGGCCAGTGGTGGACCTGGTGGTTGATGACAGTTGAAGACTTGAAGTTGAAGTGAAAGACTTATTGCTTTGTCTTGCTAAAATACTTAAATAATAAATATTTCAAGAATATTTACCCAAGTTCAGTTTCAGAATATAACCTCTTAAAAACTTATTCACTGAAAGACAGTGTAATAATTTTTTTGAGTTCAGCATCTTCAGCTGTTGTCAAGTGGCCCCTTAGAAACAGAATACATGAAATTGCTACAAAAAGCCTTTAACTTCTTTGATTGCCTATATCCAATTTGAGAAAAGATTAGCTGAATGCAATGGCTGTTTAACGGATTGTGGAACCAATGATAATTTTCCACATTAATAACAAAATATAAGAGACATATGCCTTTCAAAGTAGAGTCATGGATTCTTATTTACATAGAATATTATCCTTGGTTCCATAACCTGTTAAACAGCCATCACATTCACCTAATCTAAATTAATCTAAGATTCTAGGTAGCATCATAAAATGGGCTGGACTAGACCGCTAGGTCATCTCGACTATAACAATTTGCTCAATCCGTAACTTGAAGTACCCGGTTGGTCCAAAACCTTTTTTCTACTCGAATATGATTTTTGTTTGCTGAATTTGTATCATCAATGAATACATCTTACAGGAATCTTTCTTTTAACTTTACTTGATACTTCCCAATGGGGAAAATAATTAAATGAAAAATAAAAGAAAAGTCAGCAAAAATAGCTTTCCAAGATGCATGTACCTCCGTTATGGGCTAATGGGCTTTATTCTAGTGCAAACTAAAGGGGTGTTCGATAATTTTGTTTTTGACAACCAAAACAACTGCCGTGTGCCGTCAAATAGGTCCAATATTTAATTGCTGCGTACAAGATTAGTACACCATCCAATATGTCCAGGCCCAAACCAGCCCAATCTTTAAATTGGGCCGGGCCATGATGAGCACAAGTTGATACCATAATTTTTTTTGGCATATAATATATCATAGTTAAGAACTTGGAAAAAAAGTTAACCATGAGATCAATAGGTGAGCAACAATAATGTCCAGGTTCGATAATGCAAATGATGGACACGTTATGGTCATTACTTCAGTACTGTTATTTTATGGAGACAAATTGTTTGCAGTTGGAGTGGGTATGGAACTATGGACCGAAGGAAGTGAACGAGGATGGCATAGAGAAGCTATCTAAGTTTATATTTGGTTTGAAGGAAAATTTAGAGAAATTTATATAAAATTTGTAAAGGTTTTCCAATCTTTCTCTTCAAAATATACAAGGTTTTATGTGATTTTGCATTTTTGTACCTATAACCATGAAAGACCTGTGGAAAATAGTGGAGGTACAATTTGCCAATTTGGGTTATTGGGTAGGGCCCAACTCAAGTTCTGAACGACCCATCCCTTAATATTATACAGGTTGGGCTTCGATTTTTGAACCTCAAATTTGATTTGGCGCCTAAATTATAGGCTTTCTTATATTTTGGTTAGTTGCAGTCCAAATTAACCTTAGCTCAATCCAGAGTAAACCCAAGTCCAGTCCAACTATGTTTATTTTGTGTGCATATATTATGAGAAAATCTATGATGCGAAAAAGATACGATATGGGAAGAGTTTTGACCAATCAAAACCCACCCATAAATTTTGATAAATAACTTAATTGGTTATCACATTTATCATTCAAATTGAAAGGTTAAAAGTTTTTCAGATATCATATTTTTTTCATATCATAGTGGAATCCATATATATATATATATGTCAAATTTAAGTGTAAATTGGCTTCTGTCAGGGCAAGCCTGTATTCATACCATTCCAACAGCCTCTTACAACTTTGCATTAGGATACCTCCCCATGATATTAATACAGAGATATTTCCAATGCAAGGTTATAGAGGCTAAGTCGAACTCAAAACTGTGTTGGTCAAAATGGCTGTAACCTCTGGCTCGGACTGGATTTCCAATGCACATCCCTATTATAGAATATTGTCCTAAATTCCTAATGAACAAAATTATTGTTTTTTTTCTTGAATAAGCTTTTTTTAACATTAGATTTTTTCGTGAATAAAATACCTCGCTTATTGAATTTGTTCTCTTCATAGTGTAGGGGCATAAATTGTATCTTTTTAGAATCAACTTGTGAACAAAGTTTTTTTCCCCGAACACGTACTCATTTAAAGTTGAAGTGAGAATATAAAATGGAATACGGAAATTGTTTCTCAACGACATTTCAAACGAATTCAACAGATTAACTGTTCCCTGCAAGTTGTAACATGTCCATGTAATGCAAGATTATTATTATCGTTGTTATTATTTTTCATGAAATCCATACAAATAAAATCATTTAATTGTATAAATAGTAATAACCTCATTTTAAAAGTAATGTAATGAGCTAGGGCCCATTTGGTTCCTGGGAATAGGGGCCTGGAATTGGAATCGGAATGGTTATTCCGATTCTAATTGTTTGATTGAATGGAATTGGAATTTCATTTTCATTCTTATTGGAATGGTTATTATCTGCCTTACTCGTTGGGAATAAAATCTTTTTCCTTTTGATTTCAATTCCATTCTTATTCCTATATGAACCAAATAAATTATAGGAATGGATCATTCAAATTCCAACTACAAACCAAATGAACCCTAAATTCTTTTACAGGTTAGAAGTTGCAATTAATTTAAAAATTAGGTTATTTCATTTTCTTCTTTACAGGGTTTACGGTAGCAAGTCGTGATCGTTGTTTTGTTTGAATATCAACATCATGCCCCATATGATGAAATTGTCGCTTTTTTCACGGGAATGGAGAATTGTTGTTTGGTGATGGATGTTTTTATTCAATCAAGTCCACGGCCCATTTGTATTTCCGATTTTCGATTCTTCAATCGGAAGCATTTAAGACAGGGTGGGGGTGGGTGGACGGTCACTTCAAATGTATAATGAGTTATCCTACAACCGACATGGTTGATAAGTGCAGATACACCCAATTTTGGGCAAATCTTTTATAAACGCAGACCGGAGGTTGAACCACTTTTCCTTGCAGGATCAGCGGGTCAGCGTTTGAATACATGGTCCAACCATTCGATTGATGATCATCAATCAAATCAACTTTTTTTTATTTAATATTAATAAAATGGTCCATGTGATGCACGGAGAATTTGATATTGATGAAAATACATATATCATTCAAGTCCTAAAACAATTATATAATACATAAAAAATATTATTCCTCACAAAATGTCAATATCTAAATTTTATAATATGCATATAATGTTTATTACAAATGCATCAGATTGAAACATTAATACATCAAATTAATGATAAAGTTTTACTCAACAACATTATATATAGATGTTGTTCATCCCAATGAAACACAAAATTTATAAAGAATAGAAGATGCCACTCTTAACAGATCTCCTATTTTGTGATAACCTAAAACCTACAAAAATAATTACTATTAATGGTTAGAAGTAAGTAAAGTTATTACGTTAACTTACTCAAATAACCATTGAATAAGAGAAGTCATTATATAAGATGATTATTAAATAACTTACATTTAAGCCTAAAAACATTTTTCTTCTTACTTTCTAGCTAAGACAAGATAAAGAAATTAGTTGAAAGCAAAATTTATCAACCAAGCACTAAAGTAACATGAATGCAAACATCTTTTACGCATGTTGAGTACCTCCACACACTTGTGCAATAATAAAACAATCGAACAATTCATAATGTGTCACAGTATTGCATACGACTAAGGACATGAGTTATAGACCCTACTTAACAATTGCATAAATGATAACATGCAATCCCAATGGCCAAATGCCCTTATAAGATCTGAGCCTAATTGACAAACATGTTTGGTGCCTGTGGCCAACTACAAAAATGATAATGTGTCGGGCTGTGTTGCCCTCATTGGTGAAAAATTTGGAGGTCGCCTCGGCATGGCCCACGACTCAGGCTCGTTCGAGCTCTTGCCCTGTCGTGCCATGGGCCGGGCTGGCCCGTGGGCCAGGTCAGGCCATGCATCGGGACAAAGCTATTTATTTTAAAAAATTGACAAACAATTTAAATTTTTAATTCTATATGAATTTTGTGTATAGAATTGCTTATACATACAATAATTAAATAAATTAATATAATAAAATAAAAAAATATTTATTTTATTAATATATTATATAATATATATTATTACATAATATCATATAAATATATAAAATATATATAAATAATATATGGGCCAGGCTGTGAGTTAGACCATACCAACCCGCGAACCCATTCGATCGTGCCGTGCTCTGCTGGTCCGTGGACCTAAAATCCCATGCCACCACGGCCCGCATGATCGTGACGGGCCAACATAAACATAACAGCGAATCTTGTCTTATTTATCAAAATTCATGCATGGGTGGATTTTGATTTGTCAAAACTGTTTCAACACCATACTTAGACCCTCTAGTTCAGAATTCATAGATTCACATAAATTGGTGCACGGATGTCAACGGGTATTACCACTTAGCTCGACCCACTGGCCACTGACATGTTGGACATTTCACAAATTTTCCTTGCGGTGGAAATTAACAAAGGAGTTACAATTATTTTCATTTTCGGTACAGAGCATTGAAGAATTGGATGCTGATCCCACGGTCTGGATGACTAGATCCATTGCGTAGGGATGGGGCATGGGATCGCCCACAGAAGAAAGTAAAACGTAAAGGTGACGGCCCACGGGAGAAGATATAGGGCTCCCATCTGAGGCAGCAGCGACAAAACGTGAATTTCAAAATTTAAAATTTAACCTAAATGACCGTAATGCCGTTAAGTGCAAAAGTGCGAGAGAGTCTTTTTACTCTTTTAATACACGGCAGTCCCTGCAAATTTATGGAAGAATCAGACCCGTTATAAGACAAAAATTGAAATCGGGCGGTAATGGTATCAACCAAGATCCTCCCTGCCACCCGTCCGTAACCACAGTTAGCTAACCACGGTTTCTTTCCCTCGTCTCTCTCCTCTCTTCCCAATATATAAGCGAAGCGAAATGTTCAGAACCTCGCACCAAAAGGGCGTCTTGATAAACGCCTATCTGGTTTGTGCTAGTTTTATCCTTCTCTCTACTCTTATCTTCTCTCACATTTTTTCGTTCGATTCTCTCCTCCCGCGAAAATGAGAGAGTGCATCTCAATTCACATTGGTCAGGCCGGTATCCAGGTCGGCAATGCATGCTGGGAACTTTACTGTCTCGAGCATGGCATCCAGGTACCATATCCAGATCTGTAACTTACTTCTGTTTTATTTGTTCTAGTTCTGTGTTTTCGTCCAGTTCTTTCAATTCTTTTTTTCGGTAGCATAGTTTTTTTTTTTTTTTTTTTTTATCAGCCACCGTTTTCAAATGAAAATTCATTTTTCCTAGTTAAGGGTTCGACATTTCTCCAGATCTAGGGTTTTGCCTCGCCTAATGCATTTTCTTTAGAATAAATGCTAGATCTGTTTTGCTAAAGGCCCATATAGAGTTGTAGTTTTGCT
This sequence comes from Nelumbo nucifera, assembly GCF_000365185.1. Next base: position 39,352 of record NW_010729305.1, read on the forward strand.
TTATCTTCATTTATCTTGCTTGATATATGGTATATACGTCTAGAAGCGTTAGATCTCTATGTAATATGATTTTTTTGTTCCGTTTTGGCATTTTCTTTTATTCCGTCTTTGTGTTTAACCTGGATTATCAGCTTTCCCTTCATTTTACTCTCCAGATCTGGGACATTTCGTTCATTTGGATCGTAGATCCAGGAGGAATCTGTCCTTAATTTGCATTTTGACATTCTACTTTAGTTAACTATATTGTGTAGTTCTGCAGATCTACTTAGTTTTCTACTGCTCTACAATTTAGTTTTCGATGTGCTGAAACATACCCTGCTCCTGCCTAATTATCCCCCATTATTTGAAATCTTTACAGACATTGTTTTTTATCTAAGTCAAAATTGCAAAATTGTAGGTATCAACGCAGTGTGCTTCACTGCAACAGTAAAAGTTTTCCGTCTGCTTCTGTTATTCTTTTTTTTTTTTTTTTATGAATTCTGCTTCTGTTATTCTTTCCGAAATCCTTTGGTATCAACGCAGTGTTGCATCTTCTGTGCCTGATGATTTTCTAAGCAGACATCTCGCGCACGGAGGTGTGTTTGGTGAATTCTATGTTTTGGAGAAAAACCCAACAATTTGAATATTGCCTTGCTGCCTTTAATTTTGTGCATTTTCATCTTTCTTCGTTGGCTTTTCGTAATAGTAATTATCTCCTATTACAGCCTGATGGCCAAATGCCAAGTGACAAGACAGTTGGTGGGGGAGATGATGCATTCAACACCTTTTTCAGTGAAACTGGTGCTGGGAAACATGTTCCTCGCGCTGTATTTGTAGATCTTGAGCCCACCGTCATTGATGAAGTGAGAACTGGACAATACCGCCAGCTCTTCCACCCAGAACAACTTATCAGCGGCAAGGAGGACGCTGCCAACAATTTCGCCCGTGGTCACTATACTAGTGAGTACATCTCCTTTTTCATTATTGCCCTTGTGTCTCTTCTGTTAATAAAATATGGATTGTAACATCGAAATCTTCTTTTACAGTTGGTAAGGAGATTGTTGATCTTTGTCTGGACCGCATCCGTAAGCTGGCTGACAATTGCACTGGTCTCCAAGGCTTCCTTGTTTTCAATGCTGTTGGTGGAGGCACTGGCTCTGGTCTTGGTTCACTTCTCCTGGAGCGTCTTTCTGTTGACTATGGAAAGAAATCAAAGCTTGGTTTCACTGTTTATCCATCCCCTCAGGTTTCCACTTCAGTTGTTGAGCCCTACAACAGTGTCCTATCTACCCATTCCCTTCTCGAGCATACTGATGTTGCTGTGCTTCTTGACAACGAAGCCATTTACGACATCTGCAGGCGTTCTCTTGATATTGAGCGTCCCACTTACACCAACCTCAACCGCCTGGTCTCTCAGGTAATAGACGTTTTCTTGTCGTAAACATCAGAACTTGCTATGAAAATAATGTTGGAATAATAACATCATTAACTTATTTCTGCATGCTTGGTTCAGGTTATTTCATCCTTGACTGCCTCCCTGAGGTTTGATGGTGCCCTGAATGTTGATGTGACTGAGTTCCAGACCAACCTGGTTCCCTACCCCAGGATTCATTTCATGCTCTCATCGTATGCACCAGTAATCTCAGCCGAGAAGGCCTACCATGAGCAGCTATCGGTGGCTGAAATCACCAACAGCGCCTTTGAGCCATCATCTATGATGGCCAAGTGTGACCCTCGCCACGGCAAGTACATGGCATGCTGTCTGATGTACCGAGGTGATGTTGTGCCCAAAGATGTGAATGCTGCTGTTGCTACCATCAAGACCAAGAGAACCATCCAGTTTGTGGACTGGTGTCCCACTGGGTTCAAATGTGGTATCAACTATCAGCCACCAACTGTTGTTCCAGGGGGTGACTTGGCCAAGGTTCAGAGGGCTGTCTGCATGATCTCCAACTCCACCAGTGTTGCGGAGGTTTTCTCCCGAATTGACCACAAGTTCGATCTGATGTATGCTAAGCGTGCCTTTGTTCACTGGTATGTTGGTGAGGGCATGGAAGAGGGAGAGTTCTCTGAAGCTCGCGAGGATCTTGCAGCTTTGGAGAAGGATTATGAGGAGGTTGGCGCTGAATCTGCCGAGGGAGAAGATGGTGACGAGGGAGACGAGTACTGAGTGTGAACGAGTGTGGTTGGTTCATCAGTTTTAGTTTCTTCCATGTTTAGGTGGACGATGTGTTTTCGTTTTCTCGGATGCGCTATATGTTTTACTGAAGCAGCTTAGATTGTGTTAATGCTCTACGTGTAATCTTTTGTTTTACTTCTCCGATGCCATGCTATACTCCTAACTATTAGTAGAGGTTTCTTATACGCCCGCTGCACTCGCCAACACGACAATGGTCGTAGGCATAGCTTGCTTCTCTTACCTCTTGCCTCTCTCGTGTATCACTTTCCCACACACCTCTCATCTGTAAGAGTTGGCAATTCATCCTTCTGGCCACACCACCTCATTTATCTTATTAAAACCACTTCCTCTAGCTTACATCTTTTTTTTTGTTTTTTTTTTTTTTGAACAAAGCGAACATCTATTTAGCTTGTTGGGATAGACAACTAATCATGAAAAAAATTACCCCATGCAAATAAGTCTAGTGTGCATTAATTGGATAAACATCCCAATCGTTTTCCAATGACAACTAGGGGAAATATTCCCAATGCATGAGGGGCACGTTCTGTGGGGCGTCAATGTGAACTCTGGTGGCACGGAAAGAGGAATGGTGTTTCTCTCCGGTGATGGAAATGGGGTGGGGGCCGTGGAGGGAGAGGAGCTGGACATTACAGGCGGGAAGGGTTTTTCCAGAGTTCAAACATGTCCTGTATTTTGAAATTTGAATATTAAGATATGGAAATGATAGGATATTCAAAAAACATCTGATCAATCAACTGGAATCATATACTTGATAGCGAATCAAGTGTTATCCATACCATATCTTTTCCATGTCAGATTTTTCTAACTTGTATTTGCATCGTTAAAAACCAAAAAGTTAAATATTATTTAACTATTAACATGGGCTTGGAATGGGTAACGTGTCATAGTGAGGAAACTTCGCCCCAAGCAGCCTCGGGGAACGTAAGGACTAAGGAGCCTGTACCGTAGTCTGTAGTTGCTGTCCAAAACAAATCTTGAACAAATGAACAATGCAGCCAGGATCCTACAAGCGTTATGCCTTTCTACAAATTAATGTTTCTCGACAGAAGGGTTTCATAATCTTTCAAATGCAACTGAAACAATTCTCCAATGTTATGTGGATCGTCTACATGAATCCTACTCTCGTACCATACTCGTTGCTAAACCATGGGCGCTCTGAAATCATTTCAACAATTCGTTGGAAAAGATTGAAAATCTTTCAGAAATAAGAAAGTAGAATATAACTAGAAGTACAAGCTTGTTCTAACTTCATGAAGCTATTCTTGTGATTTGATGGGAGCTGTCCTCTTTATGAGCTTTAACCGGATAAGATGTGTTATATATATATATACATTATTTATTTATAAATATATTGTTTATATTGTATTTTTATAAAAACATATATATATGATAATAATTAAAAAAAATTGTATTTTTTGTTTTTCCTTTATTTAAATTGGTATATTTTATTTTTTCTTTTAACAATTTATTTATTTTTAAAGAAAATAAATCGGATCAAATCAGATCCGAAGATCCAATAAGATTCGAATTCAGATTGAGTTCTATCAGATCCAATCTGACATAAACAGTGTAGGATCGGATTTGAATATACCCTGCCCGTTTGCATCCCTATATCAGTTTTCTGGATTGCAGACTTACCTTGGTTGTGATCAAAGTCATAGTAGCTTAAGACGGTATGCTTCTCCTTGAACCAGTGTGTTGTAGTATCAGCTTGTGTTTCTGAACACAGTACGCTCAAATCCATGTCTCCATCTTACAAGTATTCTTCATTTTGTTCCTATTAACAGGATCTTAACATAAAACTCATCTAACAACTACAATCTATCACAGAAAAAGCACCTTCTATATATTTTCTTTAAATTATTGCTTAATTCCACTGTTGTGTGGTCTTTTTGTCTTTACTACGTAATTTTACCAGCGCCCCAACTTTTGAACAAGGTTCTCCTCAATATTCATTCTCTTTTTCATCAACAAGGTGTATTTGGAGTGAAGTTCAGGGTCTCCAGTTTTCATTGAAAGCTTGCAGCCAAGGGATGTTTTCTCTAATCTGTCCTCATACATGCATGAGATAGGCACGAAAGAGCGTTTGTTGTTGCAAAGCCATCCGTGTGCTGCCCTCAAGGCAGCACCCAGGGAAGCAGAGTCTGTCAAACATGGAATAAAGAGTAAGAAGCCTCTGCAACAGGTGGATGGAACATAAAATAGATAGCCATCAGGAGACTTGTAATAATTGCAAAATCATTCTTTACAAGATTCTACCATCTCTTCGTGAATCTGGGTGTGTGTACATTGGGGCTAAGAGCATCAACAAGTTGAGGTCTTAGGCTGAAGGTGATAAACCACGTCAAATAGTTGTACTTGGTAGTTGGTAGACCATTATAAGTACAAAAGAACTGTTTTAGTATCTTCAATGACAAACAAAACAGTCTAAATGCTACATAAGTTACCACACAGATAGTGTGTCCCAATTCCCAAACAAAATATGCACATATAGTTCTCCTGTACTAGGTATGGGATCATTAGCTAGTTTTCAGATCAGACCTAACTACAAACAAAAAACAGGTAGGTAGAAATGGTATTTAACCTTATGGTCTTAATTTCTCTCATTCAGACAAAAGATACTTATCAGAGCAAACGATAATGCAAAAACCTTGTTCATCTAGGAAGTCAAGTTATTTTTTCTTGCCTTGGCCATGGACGGCAAGTCCAAAAGGATAAATGAAATATGTGTTTCTGAAAAGGAGGAAGTTAATGGTGATAAGGATGAGTAACATGAGTTTGGATTTGGTCCTCACAGTACCATCCTCACACTGTTATCACAACTTTTTGCAGCCATGCATTGGGAACATCTAGGTACTAGTATGTTGTTTTCTTCGTGGAGAGATATTCCCAATGCACGGCTGCAGGGATTGTGAGGACAAAATCCGGTTTCGATAGGGATGCATGTGTGGGCCCACTGGCATTCACTATGCAGAGACAGCCAATCAGTGATTTTTTTGGTAAAAGGCCAAACACTGATTTGACTGATTTGCTTTTGGAAGCAGAACATTTGGAAGTGGAATGGCTCTGGAAGTTTCACAGTAAAATCCATGTTTCATCATCGGGTTCTCCACGCCCCCAGACTTCCCACACAAACTCATCTGGGATTGCAGGATTACCTCCAAGATATCTTTTCATACTTGGACTGCAGCCCTTAAAATCCCTTAAAAAAGAAAATCTCACCAAAAGGGGCATAACTGTGCCTTCACCCACTTGTGTTTTCTGCAACCTTGAGTCTTGAGATGGAGACGGTGAATCACCTTTTCTCCACTGCCCAGTCAACCATCAGAGCCAGGGACCCTTTACCCCATTTTCTGTTTAATACAATATCCATTGTTGAACGTTGTTTCTTAGGAAAAATCAGCTACATCCAATACTATATAGATTTTTGTATCCATAATACTTTTGCTGTTTTCTGATTGACTGTACCATACTGTACAGGGTCTTTCCCCTCTTTTTGATGACAAAAAAGATACCAGAAAGGCATGATATCCGAAAAAACTTACAACCGATGACTAGTATCATAAAAGTAGTAGCCAATCAGATGGTATTCATCAAAATTCACAGGGGGTTTTGATTGGTCAAAGCCTTTTTTGGTATCATACCTTTCTGACATCATAGATTTTCCCCATTTATAAATTTCTGGTTCAAATGTAATGTTTGAAGCAAAATGAAGTATATGAAGCAAATAGGAAAAGAAAAATAATGATCAAATGACAGTTGCTTACCTGGCCTTTGGACTGTATAGACGTCACTACCAAAGATGGAAGAAATTGATTTGAGAATGCTCTGGTTTGATGATGCCCCACCAGTTGCAATTATTCGTTTTGGAGGAGATGGCATCCCAAATCTTTCTGCATGAGCTCGCATTGAGAGAAACTGGCCTTCAATTATAGCTCGTACCTGAAAGTGGATATCAATGAATTAGCATATAATCCTATTTGCCTCATAACAACAAGAAAACTACATGAGGCTCCTTCACTGACAACATTAGAGGCTATGAATAATCCAAGGTCACCAACCTCTGAAGGAGCATCAAATTCCTCCACTTCATGCTCTTCCAACCCATTTAACGAGTCACTGGTGAAGTTTCTAAGAACATAACGATGGAAACCAACTGAATGCATACATAAATCATGTTAGAAAGTATGAGTGAATTAATAAATAAAATTGCTACTTTGTTCAGGACACATGCACATATGACCTCCATATTGCACTAGCCATGCTACAAAAGCAACACGAGATTTTCATCACCATCTAAAGAAATGTGATTGCTTTGATGGTTCCAACTGTTGGTTTAGTCAAACTTCACCAATATAAAACTACTATATGGTTGGTGTTAAGCATATGAATCATAGGTAGTTCACAGAGATTGGACCTATGATATTCGGACCAACATATTCTCCATAATGATAAAGAAATATTTTGACATGTTAGGATCTATGTTGATGCATGTATGCACACATGCATCACGCATGCAATTGTGTATATGAAAATGTGATATATATATATATATATATATATATATATATATATATATATATAGATTCAACTATGGTACTAAAAAGATATGATGTCAGAAAAACTTGTAACCAATTAACCAGTATCATAAAAGTGCTAACCAATCAGGTGGTATTCATCAAAATGCACGGGAGCTTTTGATTGGTCAAAGCCCTTCGGCTATCATACCTTTCTGGCATCATAAATTTACCCCATATTTATATATACTACACAGACATGCACACATACGATTTGATCAAGAAAATCTGTAGAAAAAAAGGAAAAGGCCAATTAGCCACCTGGAAGAGGAGGAAGAATTTCATGCTCCTTATAGTAGAATCCCAGCTTTCCATCTGTTCCAGAACGGAATAAGAAATTTAATATAACATATATAAATAATGCTCACATAAGCATAACAAAGGAAGAAAGAGAAACCATTTAGGGGAGGTGTTTTCTCCAGGAATTCATTGAAAACCTCCCAAGATTGCTCTGCACACTGGTTCCGTACATCTGGCACAACAGTCATAGTAGCATTAGGCACTCTCAACATGGAGAGGTAATTAATGTTTTCTCAAGATCTTATTTGGAGGTCATACCTTCACGAGTTAGAGATCCATTCTTGTAGCACAACATTACCATGTAACCTGCTGTATCAACAGGGTTAGGGAAAATATGTCCCTCTAAACAAGGTTGGGGCTCATTGGTTATCCCAAAAACCTGAATGAACAGCATGCAAAGATATTAAGCAAAACTCATCAAAGAACCAGCTTTATTAAGTTTAAGGGTATTGGTGAGATACCGCTCACCTCGGAAGCCCCTTCGAGGGTGGCTTAACCTCCTGAAACAGAAAGTGGAGAGGAAGAAGAGAAGGGAAAGTAGGAAAAGAGGGATTCAGTGAGAGAGAAACAGGGGATATTCATTCATGCCTTTCATTGTAAGAGTATGGCCTTATATAGCTGGCCTACAGGTGTAATCATAGAGGGAATATCCTCTGATTGGCAGGATAACTAACTCTGGGAAATATCATGGAGGGAATTTCCCTGAGTGTAACTAATTCTGAGGCTCTGTCGCCGGTCCTTTCTGCCTCCTTGAGTATTGCTGATGGGTAGTGGCCTGCTCCACTCCCTTTGTTGGGTTCGGGGAAGGTATTTGGGTCCCAACAATTCCTCCCTCCTTAGCATTGACCTTGCCCTCAAGGTCTAGGTTCGGGAACCTCTCATTCAGCCTTAGATAAGGTTCCCAAGTGGCATCTTCTGGGGGCAGCCCGG
>NW_010729305.1:49537-171803 GCF_000365185.1 Nelumbo nucifera
ATCCTTGCTGTAAACCAAGATGTCATCGAAAAATACCAGAATAAATTGCCTTAGGAAAGGCCTGAAGATGTCATTCATGAGGGCCTGAAAGGTGGAGGGGGCGTTGGTAAGACCAAACGGCATAACCAGAAACTCATAATGGCCATCGTGGGTCCTAAGGGCTGTCTTGTGGATATCAGCCTGGTGAATGCGGATATGATGATACCCGGACCGCAGGTCCAGTTTGGAGAACACTTGTGCTTCCCGTAACTCATCCAGCAGTTCATCAATGAGGGGTATTGGGAATTTGTCCTTCACTGTAATCTGATTCAGGGCCCGGTAATCTACGCAAAACCGCCAACTACCATCYTTCTTCTTCACTAGGAGTACGGGGGATGAAAACGGGCTGGTGCTGGTCTATATATGCCCCTTGTCCATTAGCTCTTTTACTGCCTTCTCAATTTCCAGCTTTTGGAAATAAGGGTATCTATATGGCCTCACATTGGCTGGTTTGGAATCTGGTAAGAGGGGTATCTGATGGTCATGGGCCCGGGGTGGAGGTAACTGCTTCGGTTCCTTGAATATGTCACCAAACTGATCAAGGATCGATCTTAGGGTCTGGTGTTGGGCTTCAGTGGGTTGGTCACAGTCCCGGTTGTTTAAAATTGGAACGGTGGGCCGAATGCCTAAGTGCAAAAACAAGGGCTGTCCAGTATCCTTGGAGGCCCGTATTATAGAGGTTAAAGTATCACCTCGGGGACTAGGGGGCCGCACCCCTTGCAAATGGCAGGTTTGTCCATTTTGGCAAAAATCCATTGTCATTCTGGCCCAATCACACAGTGCAGGACCTAGGCCACGTAACCAATGGATTCCCAAAATAATATCAGCCCTCGAGAATTCCAATGGGTGGAGATCTACCACGAAATTATGGCCCTGTACGAGGATCCTTTCCTTCTTACATACACCATCACATAACATCTGATTCCCATTAGCCACATGGATTGAAAAGAGAGGAGTGAGGTGTATAGTCATACCTAGTTGCTTTGCCAAACGACAAGTGATGAAATTCAAAGTAGAGCCACTGTCAATCAAAACCATCACAGATCGGCCAGCCAATCTTCCTTCTACTCGCATGGACTGAAGAGGGTTGAGGCCCATGAGAGCGTGTAGGGAGATCTCGGCTCCAACAGGTTCTGGTTCGCCTGATATCAACTCACAGTCTTCGATGTGCTCTGGTTCTGTCCCCTCCGGTTCTCCCTCTGTTTGAAGGAGAAATACTCGTTGGACCCGGCACTTATGGCCCGACCCAAACTTATCATCACAGTTGTAACAGAGGCCCTTCTCGCGTTGGGCCTGCATCTCAGCCCACGAGAGGCGCTTGAAAGGCACAGTGGGCCTGGGCAAGATGGGCTTCTGAGAATCCCCAACTTGTTTCTGGGGTTGCTGTTCAGCTTGCTAGAGAGCCCTCACATTCGGATAGGATGGCTTGCTGGTCCTGCGCATGCTATCAATCTTCTCTTCTTGCAAGCGAGCCATACCCACCGCCGCCATGACTGTCGCTAGTCAAAGAGCTCTCACTTCCAGGCAGATGTCTTCTCTGAGACCTCCCACAAAACACCCAACCAAGGCCTTCTCCGGCCATCCATGTACTCAGGTCGCCATTCTTTCGAACTTGAGCTGGTAGTATGCTACTGTCCCAGTCTGTTTTAGTCGAGTGAGGAGTTCGTCGTAATCCACGAATGCCGCTGGCCCAAAATGGATGCACAAAGCTTCTGTGAACTCCGCCCAAGTTACCTGAGGATGGGTTTGTCGATACCCCTGGAGCCAGAGAATAATGTCTCCTTCTAGGTGAATGGAGGCGATGGCGACGTGCTGGTGTGCAGGGGTTTCATGATACTCGAAGAATCTCTCTGCTCTGAAGATCCAAGGAATGAGATCTCCACTGGAATAGTTTGGAAAATTGATTTTAGTAACCTTTCCGGCAGGGTAACCCCCAGTTCCCTGGCTACCGAAAACAGAGGCATCGGCCCCTGTTGGCTGACTGGTCTCGCCGGACTGTTGTTGGGAGGCGAGGTTAGAGATGACCACCTTGAGGTCCCTGAGTTCGTTCAGTACTTGGTGGAACCCAATCTCAAGTTGGTCGACTCTATCTTCCATGGTAGAGGATCTTGTCTGTGGCATAGCTGGTCTGCAACCCTGCTCTGATACCAACCTGGTGAGATACCGCTCACCCTGGAAGCCCCTTTGAGGGTGGCTTAACCTCCTGAAACAGAAAGTGGAGAGGAAGAAGAGAAGGGAAGGTAGGAAAAGAGGGATTCAGTGAGAGAGAAACATGGGATATTCATTCATGCCTTTCATTGTAAGAGTATGGCCTTATATAGCTGGCCTACAGGTGTAATCATAGAGGGAATATCCTCTGATTGGTAGGATAACTAACTCTGGGAAATATCATGGAGGGAATATCTTCTGTCGGCAGAATCACCCTCTCTGTGTGTAACTAATTCTGAGGCTCTGTCGCCTGTCCTTTCTGCCTCCTTGAGTACTGCTGATGGGTAGTGGCCTGCTCCACTCCCTTTGTTGGGTTTGGGGAAGGTATTTGGGTCCCAACAGGTATCTCCATAGAGGAAATCCTATATTCCATCCTTCCATGTTATATAGAATGACATGACTTCTCAACATCAGTTTTACACATTGTGGATTCACCATTCTTAGTGTGATCTCCTGTACTGACATTAAATCAATGGGAGAGTTCTTACTACGATGTATATTCTCCAAGCAGGGAGAATGAATATAATCAATAAGGTTACAAATTTGGGTACTCGATTTGAAGAATTTCAATATTAATACATGACCAAATAATATAAGATATTGTAATTTAGCTTACTGTGTCACTGGTGCCAAGACTAATTGCTAAATCCCCTGGAGAGTTAAGGGTCAGACCTGCAAAGTTCACCATGTGCTATACAGAGTGAGAAACTGAAACATAGAATGCATAGGAGAAAATGATCATTCAATAATGGTGTTAAATCTACCCAGAAACAGAGAACCAAAGTTGAGAGTTGATATTGTTGTATGTTGTTCTTTTTCATTTTCTGAAATAGCAGTTGTCTTTCTTTTTAAAAAAAAAATCATGCATATTGGTGAAGACCCCCTTAAACTATAAGTAGGCCCTAGCACCAATGCATGTAAAAATGAAACTGAAGAACTACATATGAATGTATTCAGCTTCCAGAGTAGTGTTTATTGTTTAAGTTATCAGACAATCATAAACAGGGTTTCTAAACCACATTTTAAACCCACTATGTGCTAGGGGAAGCTTCAATTCTATCCGTCAAGATGTTTTATTGTTTACTGTTCCAACTTTAATAAAGTAAGGAAAGGATAGAAGAAAGAAAGAGAAGAAGATAGCAAGAGAAAGGGAAGGGAAAGAGAAGAAAAGGAGAAGAAAAGAGGGAAGACTAGAAAGGAGAAATCTGTTCACTTCTCCTTACTGTCGAACCAGGTTGTATTAGCATTCTACTAAGGCTGAGATGACTACAATACCCTTAGGAAAGTTACAGCAGATATAAGAGAAAAAAAATAACATGAAAAAGACAATACTGCCCCTGTTAACTACTTCTAACAATTCTTCTGAGAAAAGGCATAGAAAATGATTTTACTACCTAAATGAAATAAGCAACCCATCAAAAACAAATTACAACTGTCTAAACCAGTAGTAACATGATACTATTTTTAGAGAAATATTATAAAGTAATTAATAATTAGAAATAGATAATATTTAGATACTAGAAAATTTTAATAAGAGATAAAGCTGATGTTGACTCTGTCAATTTGTGAACTGTGATAGAGAAAATTGATCACCTGCCAAGCTGTTTGGATTGTCTCCAGACCACTGAATTATCAAACAGTTCTTGTTGAAGTGGAACCTGAAGCAGCTCAAAGAAGCTGTAATTGTAAGCTTTAAAGTGTAAAAAAGGGGATCACCAACAAAAGAGTGTAAAAAGGGAGCAAAAAGCATATTTTGCCAGTACACTAAAGAGGATTATAAGGACATATTGTAAGCTTCAAAAAATAGTTCCTCAAGGTATCATTGATAGCAGAGCTTATAGATACACCTATATCATGACTTGAGTGTCAATTTCACATATTGACATAAAATGAGGAGGCACAAAATGCACAGTTGTGCACAGTTTATGATTATGCCATCAATTTTATATTAGGCTAAGCAAAAAGATATATACATCAAGCTTCAAGTTGGTGTTAACCAGAAGTGGTTTTCCTTCAGTTCAGTGATAGTTCAAATATAGATAAAAGTTGTTCACTATGGGTATAATGATGTTGTATATCTACCAAAAAGAACACAAATTCATTCACTGCAGAGCGACTCAAGTGAAATTGACTATAGTCTTTACAGAGTTCAACATAACAATCAAGTTGCACCACAAATATTGACTTTGCTGATATTGGGTTGTTTTTGTTTTTACCTACTGGCAAATTCCCCTAAATCTTTGACAGTAGTTAGTTGCATTCTAACATTAGTCATTGGCAGTGACAATGGAGGAGCATTAGATCATCATCATCATCTATGCCTTATCCCAACTATATGGAGTCGGCTACATGAATCCTGTTTTGTCAATCATATCTATACTTCTATTTAAAGCCATATCCATTGTTAAATTATTAGTAATTAGTGTTGAACAATCCAAAAACTGCATCTTTATAGATGTCTTATTGGTATCTCTTTTCTTTGTATATTGAGTATTTTATTACTTTAATATTTTTAGTGCATGAAAATATATAAAAATATTCAGAATTCAGTTAATATATGTAAATTGACCAGAGTCAGGATTTCAGACCAGAAGAAATCAGAAGGCTTAGCGTTAGCAGTTCCTAGAAGAGATCTTGGACATTTCAACGTTTCCATGAAACAAAAAGTGGACAACTGACCTCTCCACAAAATAAGGGGCAATGAAACCAGCAATAGCATGGGCAGGTGCTAATTGTCCCAGCTTTTCTTCTAATCCTGGTGCAGTAGCCTATAACAAGCATTATGAGGGTAAGGTCACAATTGATATATGTCAATAGAGATATGTTAGAGCACTCGATCAGATTATAAGAAACGGACCTCCAAAGAAATTTTAGACCAGACACGATGTTTGATATCCATTAAATTCATCCCCGCTCCATCAGTCTCATCGATACTAGCGTAAGCTCCAATAAGAAGAGATGCCATGAAGGAACTAACAAGGGAGATCCTCTCAGTCTCACGATAAACATCTGGCTGCTTCTCGAATATCTTCCGGATTTGTGGGCCTGTGTACCTCTCATGTGCACGGGACCCTGTAAGCCGGGACAACTCCAGTGCACCTCCAACAGCTTTCTCTATCTCCTTACACTGATCGGTGGTGCTGCTATCCATCCAAATGGGTGATTCCTTAATGGAAAATGCGTTTCCAAGCTGATCCACTAATGGTTTCCTGGCATCTAGAGAACCCAGTATGGCAGAACTGCCATTCTTCCAGTACACACTACCGTGTTGCTGTCCGCTGCCAGAAACGGCAGCAATCCTTCCGAAGTCCAACTTGGACTTGGCGAATTTCCCAAGCAGGAGGTCCAGAGCTTCCACCCACATCAATGTGGGGGAGACAATTCTGCCGTTCTCAGATGGGTCTCGGTAGACTCCATCCTTTGTCTTGTAATGGGGCAATTCAGAATCAAAATGCACTATCTCAGAAGCCACAATGTTGAGGTTGGAGTCTAGAACCGTCGCCTTGAGAGACCTAAATTATCAAATTCCAAGAGAAATCAATTATAGGGTTCTGACTGTGAAGTTATTCTTTCGAATTAAAGATCGGGACAGAGAAATATAGAATAGGAGAAAATCGGGAAAGCAAAAACGCAAGGTAAGAAATCAAAACCAACTTACTGAGTAGAACTGTCGAATCCAAGAAAAAGAGAATCTTGAGGGAGAGAATAATCCTCCATGGACGAGTAATCTACAGAAAACACGTATCACCTAGCGAGTCTTCAGGCACAGGATGATGGAAGACTGAAGAGTCAAACTATTAATTCAATTCATCCTTGCCCAATATATCGAATTTGGAGTTTGGACCGAAAACGGATTATCGTTTATCAGAATTGGAAGAAAATTGGTGACCCTGGGGAATGGGGTTGGTTCAACTTCAACCTATTCGAGAGTAGGTACCAATAATTGACCTAAACGTGTCTCTCCCTCCTAGTCATTATGCGTCTATTTGGTATCGATGGCGTTGCTCCAGAAAATGGCGTTACATCAGGGCCACGTTGGAAAAAAATGGTGTTCCATTAAACACTTTGTTTAAAACTATTTTTCCATAAAAAACGGTACTTCATGCCATGCCTTAGAAATTGGGAAGGCATGACTAGGAGCGCCGAATTTGACGTTTACCGGAGCTGCAACTCGTTGCTGCCAATAGAGATATGAGGTGGCAGAGATAGGGGGCATAACGTGGCACTGGATAATAGGTACTGGTGCTGAAAACGTTTCTTGGAGCATTGTACCAAACGGAAAACTTTGTTGTTGCTCTAGAAAACACCCTACCTAGCAGTAACATTTCCAAACAAAAAAAAAAGACACTGTTTTCTTAGAAAAGGTGCTTCCAACCCACACATCAGCATTACTGTTTTATGAGAAAACGATATTGTATCTACAATATGGATGCCAAATATATATCTTTACTATAAAAAGTATGAATAGCCTCAAGAATATTTCTGGAATTTTTTGAAGACAAAAATTACCCCTCTATATTTAAATTTATTGATAAAAAATGAGGGCAAATAGGGTAGTTGGTTATTGATATTAAATGAGTTGAAAAGAGGTAATTTTAAGATATTCAATGCATGCAATTCTTTCTCTTAAATCCAACATTTAAGGTATTAATTTGCATTCACCTTCATTGAATCATATATTTAAAGCTTTTTTGTTTTTTTTTTCTCATCATTAAATTCTATAATTAAACCCATACATAATAAATTAATAATTTCAATAACATAAAACTTATATTTTTAATATATGCATGGAAAAAAAATAGTGTTTTCATCTTGGTGGTGGAAAGAAATTAAACCATTTGGGTCAAATGGGCCAATCCATGTTTCCACAATTAAATAACAAAATATATAAAATTCAAAAAAATATAAAAATATAAAAATGGGAACATTTTTAACATCACATATTTAACATATTAAACAATAATCAGTATGATAAACAATGTTTTCAAAACCAACCCAGAGGCCGACCCACTTTTGCCTTCGGGTCACAGGTCACCGGTTGGACTATCAAGGTCAAATGAATCAAACCGCTCTACGTCAACACTATATGTGTGTATGTAAAAAATATATATATTTTATCAATAAATAGTATAATTATGCTTTACATATATTTTATAATTATGTTTTACATATATTATATATAATATATGATATAATATATGTATTCTATATCTATTATGTTATATTTATTTATGTTTTTTAATTCAGATTAATTTTTATTTAAAAAAATATTAAAATTTCAATTTGGGGCCTAAAAAGGGTTTTTTTTTTGTGAAAATAGCAAGGCAAGGCACCTAAGGCCCTTGAGACGTATAAATCTTGAAAAGTTACACAAAAAAAAAGACAACCCTAATCAGACATCAGAGTGCAAAGTTATGGCTAGGGGTGCTCGGTTCGATTAATTGAACCGGGGGCTAATTTTTGAAACCGAATCGAGGTTACCTAGTAACTGAAACCAAACCGAAGCCGATCGGTTAACCGGTTGATTGGTTTGGTTAACCATCAGTTCGGTTCGTCGGTTTTTCGGTTTTATTATTTACAATGTTTACTATAGAAATATATATTTATATATAATGCATATTTATTAATTTATAATATATAGAAAATACAAAATAAATATAAGTATACACAAAACATATATAAATATAAGTATAATGGTTGGTTAAGTTAACTGTCGGTTTTCTATTTTGGTTAACCAAAATCGAACCGGTACCTTCAGTTTTTTAAAATATTGAGTCAAAACCGAACTGACAAGTTTGGTTAACCGAACTTTTGGTTCAGTTTCAGTTGTTTTTTTTCGGACGGGTTGGTTTTTCGGCTTTTTTTCTCACCCCTAGTTATGGCTTCCAGAATTTGCACATAATTAAGTGTGCAACCTGTAACCTGGTAAATGGGTCGAATGGGGCAATGGTTGAACCACCCAAGTTAGGCAGTTTTTAACTAAAAGGGGGAGTTTCAATATAACCAAACCTAGGATCAATGCCACGTGACGGTTCAAGTGGTTCAATCAGCCAGGTCAACAAGTTGAAAACATTGATGATAAATAAGAAATGCTTTTTTTTTATTAATGATGGAAATGAAATGTAAAATTTAAAACCAATTGGAAGTAAAACTATTTTTCTATTATCTCTCATTAAATCTCATATCTAAGGTATATTCTCTTATTAAATCTTATATTTAAGATATATTTTTCTCATTATTAAATTATACTAATTAAATCCATAATATTAATTTTAATAATATAAAATAAATATTTTGAAAAATAATTTGAAAACAAAACCATTTTCTTCACTCTCGGTGGTGGGTAAGCAATTCAACCATTTGGGGTCAAATGCGTTAATAAATAATACCATAATTATATAATAAAAAATAAAACAAATAAAATATATAATACAAAAAATAAAAAGAATTGGACACATCACTAATATTGTATATTCATTAAACTGAACAAAAATAAGTATAAAATGTAAGAAGTATTTTTATAAATGATGAAAATGAAATTAAAATCAACCTAGAAATGAAATGATGTCATAGTCAAATGATAAAATTTTTAAAAAATGTTATACATAAAATATAATGTTATATATTTATAAAAAATAAAATATTGGGTACATCTATAATATTATACATTCATTATATTGAACAAAACTAAATATTATACATAAGATATAATTTTATCAATAATGGAAATGTAATACAAAATTTAATGTCAACCTAGAAATCAAACTTTTTTTTAGGTCGTGGGTTAGTGGTTTAGGTCAAATGGATTAGTCAATGATATGATAGTTAAATAATAAATATTTAAAAAGTAATAAAAAAGTACAAGTAATCAAAAGAATATATAAAAAATTATATATTAATTATGTCAAACAAAAATTAAGTGTGATAAGTAAAAATTATTTATATAATGTAGATAGAATATATAATTTAAATATGATCCGAAAGCAAAGCTGTTTTCTTATCTAAATGATGGGTAAATGATCCAACTTTTCAAAGAAGAAATTCATTAAGTCATAATTGAATAATAAATATTTTAAAAAAGGTCGAACACAAAAAATAAAAAAGTATAAAGTTTTGTAAAGACATTTCAAGCATTTCTAATGTTATATAATCATTATATTAAATAAAAATTATTTCTATTTAAGACAAAAATGGAACACAAAATTTAGTAGTGTAGTAGTAGTAATAATAATAATAATTATAATAATAATAATAATAATAATAATAATAATAATAATAATAATAATAATAATAATAATAATTTTCAATGGCATTTAGTACATGTGCACATTTAGTACAAGTATTTAAGTTTATTTTTAGTCATATTGTTACTTTTATTAATTTTCAATTTATATCTTAAGTATGATATATCTAAAATGCAAGTAATTAATATGAAAAAAAATTCATACATGCAACGCACGTGCTTAATTGCTAGTATTTATAAGAACTAGAACCAACATAGGGAGTTGCCTATGGCCCACGCAGGTGCAACCTGACGAAACAATACTAAAGAGAGGAGAAACAAGTAAAGCTTTCTCTTCCTTAAGAAACTAGCACTCCGATGGTCGGACCGATGAGGGTGTACAAGAGAGAGAGAGAGAATAAAATTTTGGGATGATTGTCTTGACGTGAGGCCAAGGCAACCATAAGCAATTAGGTATTATGAGGGGATCAGTGCTACCAAGTTGTGAGTTTAATGACTACAAATTTATTTGGTTAGAGCAATTTATTCTACTTTCTTTCGATGAAACCCTTATCAACTCTTCACTATTGAACGACTTTTGTAAGTTTTTCAATCATCTTGCTTCTCCACTTTGCAATCGGGATATATATATATATATACACGGTCTAACCAAGGATTTAAATATCAATACGATACATCCTTTACAGGGAGTATCGTATCAATATCGACGATGGAGGATGATCACCTAGCGCTAAAGCCTTATCCACGCACTTAATCCACTAGACCACATTTCGAGCTATGACAACAAATGTAATAGAACATTATTTTATCAATTCTAGTGTTCACATGTAATGCGTACAAATAACATACATTTGTGTCCAACTCAATAAAAAATAATATTCAAAACTAATATTTTGTAAACTACTAGAATAAATAATTTCTTAAATCCACATTTATATCAAAAAGTGGTTTTTAATTTCAAGAAATTTATACGAATAAAGATATTAATAATAGAATAAATTATTAATTACTATTTTGATTTGAATTAAATAAAAGTATATATATATATTATTTACAAAAAATAAAAATGTTATTTATAAAATACTCAATAATATAATATAAATTGAATTTTTCAAATCCATTATTCTACATTTATATCAAAAAATGATATTTTATCTAAAAATTTATGGAAAAATGTTAATAATGTTATACTTATTTTAGTAGTTAAAAATTTTGAATTTGCATATGATGTGTATCTTAAAAAATTAATATATTTTAAGTTAATATTATATATTTTTATAAATTTTTAATTGATATTTTAATTACAAATTTTATAATAACATGCTTATTGTTTACAAAAATAAAAATATTGTTAACTAAATATTTGAGAATTAATTCTTAGTTGACTTTTGGTTAATATTAAAATTCATGTATAATAGTTGCATATGTTTTGTGCCTTGAAATTCAGTAGAAAATAACATAATA
Organism: Nelumbo nucifera; assembly: GCF_000365185.1. Next base: position 60,492 of record NW_010729305.1, read on the forward strand.
ATAGCTTTATGCATGTATTGATTTGTAAAAAAAACATATATAATATGTTCTAGGATTCTTGATTGATACATTATTAATAAAATTTTATGAATTTTATGCATCCCACTGTTTTAATTGTAGTATATTTCTTCACATATATCTTTAGAATATACATTTTTTATATATTTATACATTAATTATGCCTATTTTGATCTTAAATATAATATTATTAATATATTTATGGAATTTATATGCATTTTTTGTCCATATCCATGTGTTTCCAAAATATATCCATATCTATATCCGAATGGTCTAATACGATACTCGGTACCGATACTTTAATTATTGGGTCTAACCATTTCCTCCTGAAACCATTACAAATTTACAATGGAAAACGTGTTGAGTGCTTGCCTTGATGCGCAGCTGGGCAACCAGTATCAAACATGGATTTCATCCTTGATATATCGAGGGCCTTGAACCGGAGTAAGAGTCTCTTATCACCACCATCTCCGTTGGAGCAGCAGAGTACACAATTGATGAGGCTCAGGCACTATTTACTAAATCCATGAAATTCATATGAACAACTAACTCAAAGTTTCTTATGGGCTCGTCCACTATGTTGGCCAATGTTGCAGCCAAAGGATAACAAAGGCCCACACTCACAAGTGTTAATTTACTTGAACAAGCAAGAACAACGATAAGAAGTCCAAAATGCAGAAGGCAATGTCAGATGATCTATACTAGACTGTATGTTTTCCTTGTAAACCCAAAATTCCATCTGCAATGATTGCAACTAATACATCCAAGAATGATGATTATTGTCTTGTTGGTACAGGGACTCTGGGCTACCAACCATCTGACCACTAATCTTCAAAATATGAAGTTGCACTCTGAGTACAAGGGACCTGACAAGATCATTGTCTGATTCAGTACAGGTTTGAATACTTTTTTATACCGGAAAATCCTTTATTCATTCCCCTACTTGTTCAATGTTTTTACGTGACATAATACATGTTCATGCTATCATGAGAAATTTATTGTATGTTCAGCTGATAACAATGTCTACTTCGATTTTCATCTCCCTGGTGAATAAACTTGCCTTTTGTGCTTCATAATAGCTAGGAAAATGTCATTGTCTACCATGCATTTCTTCTAAGTGATAGTATCGTTTCTTCTCCCTTAATGGAAATTGTTTATGAGGACCCTGGATACCAATACTACTTAATTTTTGTGGATGGCTTTAGTAGATTTACATGGTTCTATCCTTTAAATCCATGGCTGAAGCTTAAGATACATTACAAACAGATGGTGGTCTAGAATTTCAGTAAACTTAAACTTGTTTTCTTGCTGATTTTGGCATTCTCCATCGTCTTTTATGCCTGGCCCCATAAATACTCAACAGCAAAATGGCATTAATTTCTGATGAAAAACATCAATATTGTCATATAGTTGAAACTAGGCTCACATTAATGGCTCCGTTTCGTTCCCCGAAGTCTTACCTATATGACGCCTTCCGTACTGTGGTTTATTTAATCAATTACCTTCACGTGTGCTTAGATTCATTAGTCCCCTTGAACGATTATCTGGCAAACATCCTAACTATCGTGTGCTGCATACATTCGGTTGCCAGTGTTTTCATAACAAAAAAAAAATAGAATACCAATCTTTGATTGCATTTTCTTGGGATATCCTGCTAATTACAAATGTTTCAAATGCTCAACATGCACATGGGTCATATTTAATCATGTTTTTTAACACCGGACAGTCGGACCGAAAAAATTGGAAATTGGTCATCTGATCGGTTTCGTTTTTCCCCGAAACCATTGATTTAACCGCTGAACCGGCCAGTTAATCGTTCAAATGATTTTAACTGCTTTCTAATTTTTTTTATCAAAATGAGCTGGCCATTCGAGTCAAATGGTCAGACCGTTCAAGCTGATAACCGGACCCCTGACCGATTCAATCACCCGTTCATTTTTAAAAACCATATATTTAATATCTAGAGATGTAATATTTAATGAGGATACTAATCATTTCATGGCACCCACCATGTGCTTCTCCTGCAACAACGGCTGTCTTTGGTTCTATTCCTCAAAAGTCAAAGGTCTTCCTCTATTGGTTTTCCGTCAGTACTAAACGGTACTCATGTGTGAACTTCTACTAGGCCTACTATCTACCCTGCCTCCTCTATTGGGCCTTCATTACTTGCACCTCCTTCTAATGTTACGATTATTCCATTGTCTACTCCAGCATCTATTAATGTGGCCCCATCTTTTACCGGTGAATCAACATCCTTATTTGTTTTCTTGGGAAATATTTACCCAGGTAAATGCATTTATTCATATTCTTTTATTTCTCATATAAATAAGATAATGATCATTTTAACCATAAAAATCTATTAGTAACTTTCCCCCTAAATGGGATAATTATTTACCCACATATGATATGGTTATTATTTTTCAGGGTAAGTGATACTTAGGAAAATAGACTTTCTCTGATCCCCACATAAATCTGAAAAAAGAACAAGGGAACCAAAATCCCATTAACCAACTTTCCCCTCTCAAAATCCAAAAAAAGAACGCTAAGAATGGCATTTACAAATTGAAGCTCTACTCTGCAACCAAGCATCCATTGACAGTTGAGCCCATTGAACCTCACTCTTTTGTGCAAGCCAATGGTACTTGGGATCTAGTTCCCAAGCCTTCTAAGGTTGAATCCATTGGTTGTAAATGGGTCTTCAGGCTCAAGCGACATGTAGGTGGTACCATTGAACGTTATGAATCCCGACTGGTTGCAGCCACCACTATCCCCATTGTCTTATATCTTGTTGTCTCCTTTAGGTTGGTCTTTGCGACAATTGGATATGTTCAAAATACATTCTTTCATAGTGACCTCTGAAACTATTAATGTCTCAGCCTCTGGGCTTCAAGGATGCTGCCCATCTTGACTTTGTTTGCTTATTAAAAAAGTCCAAACAAGATCCTACAGCCTGGTATCACAAGCTTATGACTTTCTTATTCTCATGTGGCTTATCCTCTTCTCAGTCAAATACCTCACTATTCTACAAACATGTTGATGGTCACTCTCTATTTATATTGATGTACGTTGAGGATATAATTGTCACTAGTTCTCATGATGGTGGTGTGTGCTCCTCTCCACCCTGGGCATTGCCTTTGCAGTGAAGGATCATAGCTGCTCCATTTTTTTCCTTGGCGTTGAAGTCCTTCCCACCACATTGAGCTTGTTCCTCTCTCAATAGAAATATATCCGTGATTTATTTTTCATAGGGCGTTCTATTTTTGGATTTTGAGAGGGAGGAAAGTTGGTTAATGGGATTTTGGTTTCCATTGATCAAGAAATCTATGTTCTTTTTTAGATTTATGTGGGGATCAGGGATAAGTGATACCTAGCTCCTAAGTGGGTAAATAACTTTTCCACTTGGATAGAAAATTGCCTACACTTGAATGGGACAAAAATGCCTCTTTTAATAATGGATTTTTATGACTAAAATGATCATTGCCTTATTTACATGGAAAATAAAAGAACATGAATGAATGCACTTACCCGGGTAAGTCTTTCTTGGGAATCACTTACTCAGTTAAGTGCATTTACCTAGATAAATAACTTATTGAAAAGCGAACGGAGCCTCAATGTTCACATGGAAGGCTCCAAACTGGTGCATGCACACCTCTTCCTACGAATGCACATCTCTCTAATGACAATGGTGATACTCTCCCTAATCCCAATGAGTATCAACATACAATTGGTGCCCTCCAATATATTTTGCTCACTTGATTGGATCTTTCCTTTGTGGCCACAAAGGTGTGTCAATGGATGCATGTCAAAAACGTGCATCCCAAGGCACTGCCCCTCTACTTCTCATTGGATGCATGTCAAAAACATCCTTTGCTACTTGAAGTACACCATAGATGTTTGTTTTTATAACTCTCTGTTGAAGCGGATTGGGCTGGTTGAACAGATGACTGTCATTCTCATTCTCATGGAGATTTTTATGTATTTATGAGATCCAACATTATCTCATGGTCATCCAAAAAGCAAGCGACAATATCCCGGTCAAGTATTGAAGTGGAATATTGCAATATAGCAATTATTGCATGTGAGCTCCTATGGTTGTGTTCCTTTTTCCAAGAATTACACATCTCACTTGTTTCTCTACCAATTCTATGGTGTGATAACATTGGGGCCACTTACCTATCTTCTAACCCCGTTTTTCATTCCCATTCCAAGCATATTGAAGTGGATGTTGACTTTGTTCGGCACCATGGTCAGAATAAGTATCTTGTTGTGTGCTTCATTCATCTCTACAAAGGACTAGCTTGCTGGCGTGTACACCAAATCTCTTGTTGGCCCTCGCTTTGCCTGGTTATGTGGCTAGTTGAGTAAGGATAAACCTTGAAACACACCCTCACTCTAACACTGTAACTCAATGCAAATCTTATACAGTATATATAGCTACTCCATACTAACGAAAGTGTGTGGCTGAGTTTCTCTCAAATTTGGTTTTTTTTTTTTTTTTTTTTTGAGTTATGTTATCATGTCGACCCCTTAATTTACATACTTCTCATAATATATAGTTATATAAAAAGGAATAAATTTGAAGCCCAATAATTAAAAAAAGAAAAAAAAATATATGCAAAGAATTAAAAGTATGCAAATCAAACAAATTTCAATTCCCAATGCTCATAAAATACTGAGTAATTGCATGCTAAACATGGATGATTTCATCTACAAAGAATTTGGATTAGCTGAACGCGATGATTATTTGGCTGGCTGTGGAATCAATAATAAGGTCTACAACGTAACATCTATTTTTTTATTGACATGAAACCTTATCATAGATTTCACAACTTGCTGAACAACCATTACATTCAGCCAAACCTTATTCGTCTACAACATTGACTATTTTAAAGTTTGGTGGTTCTTTTTGTAATAGAAGTTTTTTTTTTTTTTTTATGGTCAAAATTAAAAACTCAAAGTTGCATCCTTAAAATTGCATTTTACATTGTGGAGTTTTCATTTCTATACATATTAATTAGGCGATTAGTGACATAGCAAAGGAACACATTTGAAATATGACAAGTAAAATAAATAAATCAGAAATAGCTTTCAAATACCATTTCCGTTCACAATTGACTAACAAAATTAAGAAATAAAACGCCCATCATTTACCACAAATACGCGAAATGCTCAGAGCTTTGGGGTTTGGCCTATTATATATATATATATATATATTTCAAACCTGTTCAGGGTCGGTATAAGGCCTGAGTATCCTAAATAGGCCAAACCCCATCTGACGTATTGAACTGTATGGATATTTGAAACTTTTGGCAAATGAAATAAATGAAAGATGGTAAGAGTAAAATGGTACATCCTTAATATAACCTTTTGCATTAAAACATTGTTGTATTATTTCCTTAATCTAGATCTACAGCTAGCCTGCTGCTATAATCTCTAGCTAAGGCTGTATCTGGATGTAGTGGACACTTGGGATCAACTCCCGCCTTCATCCAGGATGGGGTCTAGGGCTTTGGAGAATTATGTACCCCTTGTTAAAATAAATTAATAACTCAACACTCATGATTTAATCACTTGCATGTTAAAACATTAACAATACTTGTAAAAAAAAAAGACTTTGTTGCAAATTGGAGGGACTAAAAGAAGTAGGTGTAGACAACAAATTAGAAGTATATAGAAAGAAGAACAATAAATGATTTTAAGTGTCAACAATGTAACAAATGAATATGGATTTACATGAAACGAAATGGCAAAACAGAATTCATGTAGCTTTGACCCTATTAGCTGGGATAAGGCTTAGATGATGATAATGATAATGTTACTCAATTCTACATTTTAATCAGTGATGAACATATTGCACTTTATCTCATCGTTAATGGATAGTGGGGTAGAGGCCATCTCTCTATTTGGTATGATAACTAGTTGGACCAGGTCCTTTAATAAATGAAATTAAAGATGATGGTATCAAAGACTTTGCTCTTAGGAACAGCAATGGGTGTCTTACCCCAGTGGTGATGCTGGTTTGGGGTAAGACACCCATTCACTACCTGTTGGGAACAGAGAATACTCAATTTTTTTTAGAAATAAAGTCATGAGATCGTATGGTTTTAGGAATTTGGGAGAAATTCAATGATATTTTAGAAATTAATATTAAATTTAGGGGTATTTTATTAATTTATCATAGGAGGGTTCGAGGAATTATATGCAACTCCCACCCCTGAATTATCCCCAGTTTAGGACAAAAATATTTTTCCCTTGCTCCACCTCCACTTGACTGAAAAAAACAAAAAAACTACCCCATTCAGGATATGGTGGGGTGGGGCCTCAGTTTTATGTGTCATCTCCATTTGTTCTTAACCGTGATGGGTCATCGAACTTTGTTGCAAACAATTATGTCCCACCTTTTATCATGACTCAGATTGAACAATGTAATTGCTTTATTGATGATTCTTATGATTAACTGGTTTGGAATTGCAATATGAATCGTAACTTCTTGGGAGCTAGTTAGAGATCAGGACCACTTAATAGATTGAAATGGATTAGTTTGGAAAACAGGCTTTCCCACTAAAATTTCAATGTTCATGTGCAGATTCATATAGTGCTCTTTCGACTGAGGAACTCATCATGAAAAGAGGTGTAAACATGGTCCTCAATGTGTCGGTGAAGTGGGAGCCATAGAACCGAAACTTTTCATCATTTATTTGCAGCTGGGGTTATGACTCAAAAAGGTTAGAATTACTTTATTCATTTATTTATCCCTAACAAGATTGTTGGTCGGATTAATTAGAAGTTGGAGAAGATTGTGCTGCAAACATGATTCTCAAATTGAATACCTAATTAGCAACATTTCCTCTATCATTCTTTTGATCATTTGGAAGGAGAAATGGAAATGGGTTTTCAAAGGAAATGTATCTGCTTCTAATGTTTTAGTTTCTAGAGCATGGTTTTCAAAATTAAATCGGACCGGACAGTTGGATCAGAAAACTGAGAATCAGTCAGGTGATCAATTCCATTTTACCTCAAAACTGTTATTTAGCTAAAAATTATTGATTTGGTCAGCAAATCACTGATTCGAGCAGTCAAACCATTTAATTATGAGGATTTGACTTAGATGGGTCTCGCCTCATGTTTAATGAACTCGAGCACATTAGGAATTTTCTGTTGGGGGCCAAGCTTATAGTAATGAAAAAGTTATAATAAGTCCAACTTTTCACCTGTGTTTGGTTCCCAAATTGAGGTGTGCCGGTAGATATTTTTTTTCCTTGTCGGGTTGTGCAAAGAGAAGAAAATGGATAAGGGACTTAAAGTTTCAGAAAAAGTAGGGAAGAGAAGAAAAAAAGTAAGAGGACGTTCAAAAACAAAGTACATAGACGTGCATAAACAAAATAAATATTGGTTTTTTTTTAACAAAGATTTATACCTAAAAAAATAGAGATTTTTTTTTTTTAAAGAATTACTAATAGGTAAGATTCAAAGTATCGATACACATCGACCAATACACCCCTACAGTGAATGTATCCAAGGTTTAACCAGTTCAAAGGGTAGAGAAGACCTAAACTGACCCCACTGAACCAGTTCAAGGGGTAGGGCCAATACGCCCCTACACACACCCACACCCCACCCCACCCACTTGCTCCACTCCTAAACTAGTAAAAATAAAATTCAATCCAAATCCAATCTAAATATGACTAAGATTCAATTCAAATTCATGTATGAATAAATGAAAATTGGATATAGATATATAGGATTATATTTGATCCAATTCGTCTGCAACCCTAGTTGCATTCAGCATTATTGTGGGTCATATACCCCATGAGCTGATGAGCATGACCGCCCATTTTCCTTTATAACATTTTATAGTGGTCTATTTATGATTTTCTGTAAATGATTCACAATTCATGTAGCTAATCCATACAATTGGGACAACGCTTGGATGATGATGATAATAATGATGTAAAATGGTTTGTTTCAGATTTCTAAAATAATATGACATGAAACTTTTGAAGGCTATAACTTTTGATTCCAATGTTTAATACTTGAAATCACAATTCCATGCAGTATACGACCCCTAGAATTAGTCATTTTAGGAGTCCAGATCTATTCTTTATAGAGTGTTTTTTTATACCGACCTCACAGCATGCTTTAGCCACACATCGGGAACATCTCCCATAATTGTATATTATTATTATTATTCATGAAAGATGCTTCAATACACAGTAGGGTGTGGCTGTGAGGGACAGACACTCTGTGAGGAGTGTATCCCAATTCTCATTTAGAAACTTTACTATTTTTATGACTTTTAAATTCTATTAGGATTTGGACTTTTTAGTCTTTTTTTTATTTTTAGTAAAATTTACTATTTTTAATAAATTTATTATTTCAAAAAATTTGAATTCGAAGCCAAGCAGAAGAATCCAAAGTTTGTTAATATGCTTCTAATGACCGGAATAGATCATCTTAAGGGATTTCAGCTTCTCTCCATTGATTTTTCTCCTCGTTTGTTCGCGGTGTAATTTCACTTGCATTGGTGCAAAAGTGTGAAACTGCAAATGATTTAAAGGCCAATTTTGGTTTAATTTTGTTATAAGTTTGGCTTTGTTTTGTTTAGTTGCAGAGCATGTGAAGTAAAAAGAAAACTAAAGCCTAGGCAAAAACAAATCAAATTTTGCAAATTTTTCATTTGCACTCCCAACTAGTACAAATGAAATTGCCTTGCAAACAGAATCCTATTTTTTATCCTGTCTATTCAAATGATTTTTTGTATTTTGACATGATCTCATTTTATGTTTTCATGTATATCTAATCGTTTCTATTTTTATTTTTTTGACACTCTTAAATTGCAGTGCAATTTCATTTGCACTAATATAAAATGTATGGGAGCACAAATGAGAAGAGTACAAAAATTGGTTCAACCTTGCTCTGCTTTTGTTTTATTTTCACTTTCACTGTAAACAAATAAAAAAAGGTAAAAGCTAAAACAGAAATATGTCAGAATTTGCAGTCCTTTTTGCACTAATGTAAATGAAAAATGCACTACAAGCAAGCCCGACCTTGAGAAGAATCAATCATGGTTTTCAAAATCGGATCGAACGGTCGGACTGGAAAAACTGGGAACCGATCACTTGACTGGTTCCGTTTTCCCCCAAAACCACTTTTTTTCCCCAAAACCGTTGATTTTGGTCGGCAAACCGCTGAACCGGCCGATTAACTGTTCAAACTATTCAAACCATTCGAATAGTTTTGACCGTTTTTCAGTTTTTTATTTTTTTAAATTTTTTATTTTTTTGTCAGAATGGGCCGACCGTTCAGGCCGAACAGCCGGACCGTTCGAACCGATAACCGGACCCTTGACCGGTTCAGTTTTAAAAACCATGGAATCAATACTATTTCAAAATTGCAAATGATTACTTGAAAGACCAATACTCCTTTGTTTGTTGAGAGAATGACGGTTCAACCCAGGGTCAAAATTTTTAGGCCCAAAGTACAGTTGGAGTGGGTGCTAGTTGGGAATGATGCCAATTCATGAACGGGCATTGATGCATAGAGTATGGGTTTTTGACATTTCGAATGTTTATAGTTTTGTAGTGGAAATCAGAAATCTGCATTGGGTCTGTCTAATGAGAAACTAGTACCAGCAATCATGAGATCAATATAACAGACTAGCCTTCTTTCTATCTAATAAATTTGTGTACTCTTTCTTTTTACGAAAAGTAGACAGACCCATTGCAGATTTCTGAATCCCACTGCATACCTATAAACATTCAAAATATCAAATACCCACATTCTATGCATCAATGCCAGCCTGTGAATTAGCACCTAACCCAACTGTACTTTGGGCCTAAAAATTCTGACCCTAGGCTGGACCATCATTCTCCTTTCTTTTTACTTTTTCAGTCAAATTTATATACTCTTTTGGCTTGTTCGTTTTGTGGTAAAAATGGGTATAAGTAGGTGGGTTCTACAAAAATGCAATAATCCCGTGTTTGGCAATTGTTACAATTGAGTCCATGGTATTTTTTCTGAGATTATCGGGGCCCATGGTAACCAATATTCTCTTGAAGGGTGAATAAGTTATTTACCCATCCGTCGAAAATGCCAATCGTGTGGTTTCTCGCATCTTATCTGGACAATCCTTGGTCAAGCCGAACACTATATCTTTGGTTACCTGTTTTTCTACTAATCACTTGCCAGGAAAACGCCTTATCTGGATAACACAAAACGAATGAGACCTTTGTGTTAATAAAAAGTAAGGAGACGACTATATATTAAATTGATTAGGTAAATGAAAATTGATTGTTATTTAAAATTGTGTTTGAATAAATGTCAGGATTTGTTCGTTTAAAACCAAAAGGTATAAATTTCAACTCCAATTTCATACTTCTTAATTTGGGGCTTTAAAATGTTTCGACTTTAAATTATTATGTTTTTAAAAGAAACTCTTGTAGTTATCATCGAAGATTTGTAGCTCTCATTAAATTTGAGAGCGAAAGTCATCTTTTTAACTTTTCTAATTTTAAAAGCATAAACCTATTGTCCACATTTTAATGGTTGAAGCAAACACATTTCAGGCTTTCTGATTTGGGGCTTTAAAGTATTTGGACCTTAAATTGCTATGCTTTTAAAAAACAACTCTTGTAGTTCGCATTGCATTTGAGAGAGAAGTCATATTTTCATACTTTTCTAATTCTAAAAGCATAAACCTATTGTCCACATATTAATGGTTGATGCAAACATATTTCAGGCTTTCTGATTTGGGGCTTTAAAGCGTTTGGGCCAATGTTTTAAAAACTGATCTGAAACCAGAACCGCTTTGGCCACTAATTTTTAAGCCAGCGGTTGTGGTTCGACTGATTGTTCAATTCAAACGGATGATTTACTGTAATTTAAAAAAAAATTAATTAAAGTAAAAATGACCAAAAATATTGTTTGGATCAAATGGGTCAACAGTTCAACTACCTAAATCAGTGGGTCATTGACCAAATCAACAATTTTGGCTAAATTCGGGTTCAAGGGTGAAACGGAACTAATTGACTGAAGGGTTTTCAGGCCAAACAATCCAACCGTCTGAATCAACAGTGATTCGAAAATGGACTTTAGGTTGTATGCTTGGGCACCACATTCACACAATACTTCCTTTTCCTAGTGGAAAAGTTGAAAATTAACTATCAAGCGATCTTTTGGCAGTTGGCTAGCTATGGTCTTATCATGACTTAGCAAAATAGTCTGATAGTGTTTGTAACCTTCCTATAACAAGAATCATTTTCTTCTTTCTCGTATTGTATTGAATGGACCACAAGACCATTGAATGAACCCCCCATGAGAAGAAATTATATTATAGCATAATTGAAACTTAGGCTGCATTTGGTTGCAGTTTAAATTTTCATTTGCATTATTGGTGTAAATGCACATGGCAGTACAAATAGGTTGTGTATAAATTTTGGTTTATTTTTGTTTCATATTTGATCTTGTCTTATGTGTTTGTGAAAAATAAAACATGAAGTAAAATGGTGTGCTCCCACCTTATATACGTAAATAATGGAGGTTGGATGAGGGTTTTTTTTTTTTTGGGGAGTGAAATTGGAACTTTTTATATGAAAGAAAATTAAGGTAAGAGAAAGGTGGTACAAGTTTTACATCAATTTTTTTATAAGATACAAAAATTACACTGCTAATGAGATAAAAAAAAAATACAAAACTGAATTGAACCGGCTGCATAATATGTATCGGGTTCAGATTTACACAGCCCAAGGGACGTCACCAGTTCCTGTGATGTATATTTGATTTGTTAAACTTTTACTTTTATGTTTTAGAAGGTAAAAAACAAGATTGAGCCAAAAAGCATGTTGAGTATTGGTAGGAGCTACTTTTGAAATTATTATAATAAGCAAGAGTTGGAACTTCGATCGTGAGTATAAGATTTTGCATTGTATATATTTATATTTATGATTGAGTTTGGAAGGAGTACAAATATAAAATTGTACAATGTAAACATATAGAAAATAATATGAAATACAAGATTTTGCAGTTTATATATTTGTATTTATACTTTTTTCAAACTGAGCCTATACAACGGTTTTACATAGACATAGAGAGTACTTTTGCACTCTTCCGATCACAAATCCTAAACTATAATTATGATTTTCAAGTTATGCAAAATCAAAATGCAAGACCATTCTATTCGTACAATATGTGTGTCATTCTCGTGCTGTAAACATTGGCCATTGCCATGCGCACATGGTGACATATTCATATTAGGTGTCAATAATTGTAGGGTTGGCCCACATTGAAGCTTCTAGAATTAATATCTATCAATTTATTGACTCATTTTACCCATTCAACCAATTGTATACTTCTTAAGGCTTAGGGTCTGTCCGTTTGCTTTGAAGTTTGACATTTGAAAGTATAATAATTATACTAAGAGGTATATTGGTATTAATGAATTTTTCTTTCTTCTGAACTCTGAATGTAGATAATGTTGTTTTGAATTCTAAATTCTGAAAAATGTCAAATGTTTAATTTAACCCCATATAAGAGAATTTTTATTTCTCTATATAATTCAATAAATAAACAATATTAAAAAATCCCCCCCCTCCCCAATAATATAAGTATATCAGGGACTGATTTGGATATACTCTTGATATATATTTTTTTAATAAATTGTGCTCTTCTATTGCAAAAGACCAAAAAAACCATTAGTTTATTATGATGAAAGGTAACATGTATTTTTATTATTGTCTTTAATTAAGCCTTTTTTAGTGTATATATTAATTAATCATACTTTTTTTGGAGTGAAAAGAAGAGAAAAGTCAACAAAACTTTAATCACATGATAAAGAGCTTATATTTAGCATATTTTTTGTTTGAACTCAGGATTTGTCAAGATGTATCAAATCATGTGATCCCTTTTCTATTGTTCAGAGCCAAAACCATATTGAACTTTTGTCTTTGCTTTGGCTATGAGTTTTTTAAGCCAAATTTGTTTAGACCACCCCCCATATTCTTCTTTGTTTTTGTTGGTCTTTTACATTTTTTCCCTAATAATCAATAGAGCGTCCTAACAATATGATAATGAACATTTTTTTTGGGCGGTTCAAAACAATAGGATGAACTTGTGTGTACGAGGTCATAGATCCGGCCATCCAGGTCGAATTAGCTAGTTAGTGCGAGGATAGATCAGCTAAAGCTAAGGTTCCATTTGGCGTGTTTTTCCATCTGGGGCGGTTGGCTACTTAGAAGTTTGGCAGCCTATGTATTCGTCTTTTCCCATTTGGTTGGAAAGCCTGTTTTGGACTATTTTGTCTTCGTCCAGAAAGACATGCCTTAGCTAAATGATCTTCAAGCTACTGAGATTTTAACGTAAAAACTCACATAATCTTTTAGTTGTTAGGTCTACTGGGAGATCTTTTTTAAAAAAAATCACAAACGACACCTTATTAAAGTGATTATATGAATGAAATCCGTCCAATACGCAATGTTAAACTACGTTTACCATCACCTTGTTTGGTCGGTGAAAAAAACAGCAAAAGGTTAAACAAGAGAAGCTGGTAAAGAAAGTCTTTGGGTTTGGATTGATTGATGTTGTTCTAATTACTTCAATCCATCCAAATTCCCACCTCGCTCGTGCCTTTGTTTCAGGCTTTTATACTTTTATTTTCACTAGTAATTAAGTAATTAAGCACAAGCGTTGCATGTAAGAAATTTTTCTTCATATTAATTAATTGAATTTTAGATATAGCATAGTTAAGATAGAAATTGAAAATTAACAAAAGTAACAATATGATTAAAAATACATTAAATGCTTGTAGCAAATACCAATTATTATGATGATGACGATGATTATTATTATTATTATTATTAAATTTTGTATTCCATTTCTATCATAAATAAAGATAATTTTTATTTTAACAATTACTTTTATTTAATATGATGAATAAATAACATTAGAAATGTTCTCAAATGTTTTCGACAATACTCTGTACATTTTCATTTTTGGTGTTCTATCTTTTTTTTTAATATTTAATATTCAATTATGACATCATGGGTTTCTTTGAAAAGTTGGGTCATTGACCCACCATCTAGATAAGAAATTAGCCTTGATTTTAGATTCGTTTTAAATTAAAGAAAATTATAGTTAGAGTTGGTTATACATTTAAAATTAGACTACAGGTTGGTCCAAAAACCAACAAAATTCAAACTACTTGCTCTACATTTCAAATTATAAAAGCCTCGCCATGTCATCGAAAGGCTTATGTGGTTGTTGCCAACATGGGACTTAATCCATATTGGATATAACAAAAAGCTTATACCAAAATTGCCCTTTAATGTTAGGTGATTGGAAAATTAAAAAAAGGGGTTTTAGTTTATCTCATGCTCCCTCTCTCTCTCATCTCTCTCTGCTCAACAACTGTGATTTAAAAATAAATAAAAATGGTTTTTGGTTTTCTGTATTTATGTTTTTTTTTTATAAATTTCTCTTATTCTCTCTACCTATTGTTCTCCCTTAATCTCTCTCATTCTCATTCTCTCCCGCTCCCTCTCTCGTTCTTTTTTTTTATTATTTTTCTTACACACTTATATGGTATTAATCATATCGTATAAAAGAACATGCTACCAATTTGGTATAATTCAAAAATAATTACACCAATTTGATAAAAATTCACAATAAAGTATTGGCTATGAAATCTACACCAACTTGTTAAAAATTTATAACTTGATTGTACAAGTGATTGCTCCTTTTAATTCTTTTATATCGTCTGATTAATATTGTATAATTTTGTAAGAAAAATAAAAAAAAAACAAAAGAGGGAGGGGGAGAAAGACTAAGGGTGAACGAGAGAGAGAGAGAGAGAGAGAGAGAGTTTTGATTTGGCTACAAATTGAAGATGAGAGAGTGAGAGACATAGAGGGAGCGGGGGATAGAGAGGCGACTATGAGAGTGAGAGAGAAGGGAGGGAGATCAAGAGACAGATGAGAGTGGGAGTGAAATTGAAAATCTATTTTCATATTAGGTTTTTTTGCAGTGTCTAACATGGATTAAGAGTCCCATGTTGGCAATAGCCACATAAGCCTTCAATGACATTGCGGTGGTTTTTATAATTTGAAATGTAGAGCCGATTGTCTAAGTTTTGTTGGTGTCTGAACCAACCTGCAACCTAATTTTAAATGTACAACCGACTTTGACTATAATTTTCCCTTTAAATTATATGTTTCATTTACATTATATAAAATAATTTTTACTTATCACACTTAGTTTTTGTTTGTCTATGATATCATTTGACACAAACCACTAACTCACCACCCAAAAAGAAAAATAGTTTGATTTCTAGGTTGACATTAAATTTTGTATTACATTTCCATCATTGATAAAATTATTTCTTATGTATAATACTTATTTTTGTTCAATATAATGAATGCATAATATTAAAGATGTACCCAATGTTCTATTTTTTTATAATTATATAACATTAGATATGTGCCTGAATTTTTTTATCTTTTTTTGTGATTCTTTGTATTTTCTATTTTTAAAAATTTTATTATTTGACTATGGGACCATTTCATTTCTAGGTAGATTTTAAATTTGGCATTCCATTTTCATCATTAATAAAAATACTTCTTACATTTTAAACTTATTTATTTTATTTTTTATTATTTAATTATAACATTATTTATTAATCCATTTGATCCTAAATGGTCGAATTGCTTGCTTACCTCCAATAGGGAAGAAAATGGTTTTGTTTTCATATTACTTTTCAAAATATTTATTTTTATATTATTAAAATTAATATTTTGGATTTAATTACAAGAATTTAATGATGAGAAAAATATATTTTAAATATATGTTTTAATGAAAGAGAATAAGAAAATATTTTTATTTCCAATTGGTTTTAAATTTTACATTCCATTTCCATCATTAATAAAATCATTTCTTATTTATCGTACTTATTATTGTTTAATATGTATTTTAAAAATGTTTCCATTTTTTTAGTTTTTATTATTTTCATTGTATCCATTTTTGAATTTTATTATTTAGTCGTGGCAACATGGATTGACCCATTTGACCCAAAATGGTTTAATTTCTTACCACCACCTAAATTAAAACACTATTTTTCTAAGTAGATTTTAAAAGTATAAGCTTTTATGTTATTGAAATTATTAATTTATTAAGTATGGATTTAATTAGTAGGACTTAATGATGAGAAGCAACAAAAATTGCTTAAATATATGATTCAATGAACATGAATGCAAGTTAATAACTTAAAAATTGGATTTAATGAGAGGAAATTGAATGTATTCTTTTTCGCTTCAATGGAAATTAAATTCATTGAATATCTTAAAATTGTCTTTTTTTAATTTATTTAAAATTAATAATCAATTAGCCATTTGCTTTCATTTTTATCAATAAATTTAAATATAGAGGAGATAAATTTTATCCTAAAAAATTTATAGAAATATTTTTGAGAACAGTCATGCTTTTTAAAATAGTATAAATATAGATTTTTCATCATCTTAGAAAGCGGCAATTAAGAGCAGATTAGTAGAGAAAATAGGGAAAACCGTCCAATCACCCGCCCCGGTTGTTATTGGTACGAGTTGGCGGATCGGGTCAACTGTTGTACCCATGCAGAGTCTAAACTGATGAATGTGACTAGAACGCGTTTTCAATGGACCCGAAAAAAAAAAGTGAAGAAAAAGATCCGAAGAAAAGAAAATGAAGACCTTGTCTAACTCTAAGTCGTTCACTTTCAACTTCAAGGATCCGAAATGAGAGAGAAATGGGGCCCATTCTTTGTTTTGTCTACTGAGGACTCTACCGCTACGTCTAAGATGCTTGTTTTGTTTCATTTTCACAAACCACTGATGGGCGGCTCCAATCCACCACGGTACACTTCACTTCCACAATAAAATGTTACTTGTCAACATTCTACCCACTCACTGTTCTCTGGATGGCTTCACTCGAATAATCTTCCATCCATTATAGTGAAATGACTTTATTTATAGACAGACTATCAAATCAAAATTTAGAAAAAAATAAAAGAATGCCTGATAATTCTCTTCCTTCCATCCCTTATCTATAACCCTTTTTGTTTCTTCTGGGTCACCAACTCCCTCATTGACTCTTCTCGCCTCATCTATAATCTATAAGGTTAGAAATTAGCATGATTAGACCCTATATATCTCCTCTTAATTAATTAAACTTTGTAATTTGGTCACATAGCAAAGATCCGATACTTGTATTTGCACCAGATTCGGAAGCCTTTTTTGATTATGTCAAAAACGGATCGAGTTCCATACGAGTGATTTGACTCGATCTAATATCTTATTACCATTCCTTGGACCTTAGTTGGTGAAACACTGAAACCAGAGTACAAGACATTCCATTGATCCCATCTAGCCCTTGTGGGTCTTTATCATGTACGTTGGTCTAATGACCTCAAACTATTACACCATCTTGTCAACAGTTGATAATTAATACTGAACACTGAAGGGATGGGTGAGTTATCAGTTATCTCTGGAAAGGGGTGGAAAAGGGGGAGAAGCTTAGCTAGCTCCGGCTTTGGGGCCTGATCGGGGGGGTCAGCTCAATAATTATCCAAGGTTTGGCCCATCACGAATTAAATGAGCAGGATCGTTGGTTTGACGCTGCTTGGTGAAAGCTTGGGTTGCGGGCTCCCTGCTTTTAATGGAATTATTGAGACGTTATTCTCTGATAAATCAGGGATGTGTCACTGCCGAAGTTGGTTTTGAAAAACGTTTATGGATAAGTTTCATTATTATTATTTTTCAATAGTTTTTATCTCCAATTTTTCATAAAAATGGCCCTATCAGCCATCAAACCACCATGAACCTCAAGTATGTTTTTGTATCGGGTTTCGGGGTAAAGCTGCTATATATACCCTCCGGTCCCTATGCAGCTATGCTTTTTGTACCTTTTCGTCCCTCCTCCACTTGCTCTGTAAGTGAAGTTTGAGGTTTTGAAAAAGATGTATCACCTTTCTCTGACTTGCCAAAGAAATCCATAATAATAAACAGTTACGGAACTTGAATATATAGCAGTGGTTCTGAAGAGGAAGTTTTGATTCCTTGTTACTTTGTTTAAATGTTGTTGAAAATGGAGAAATTCTAGGGAGGAACACCAATAATATAGGTTAATCTCTGGGGGTCCATTTTAATCAGAACAATAATAATGTAGCTTTCAAAATTTGGCCAAAAGAAAACATTTCAGATTTCTCATGGAATACGACTATATATAGCGTGTAATTTTTATCAAGAATTCCTGTCATGACTGAAAGGAATATAACAAACCATTGCATCAATATATACCTCTACTACTCTACGGCTCTCCGCTTTACAATGAACAGCCAATTTGTATACGTCAAGAACTGGGTTAATTATAAAAAAGACTCTATAATTGCATAAAATATTTTGTGCTCTAATCACCCATTTGCTCCCTTCCGGCTAAACTTGACAAAACAATCAACTAGTTGCTTTAATTTATCTTGGATTTCTCTTTATAAGAAGCTTTGCAAACAATATATGCTCTGCCCAACACATTCAATGTTTCAAAGTTCAAATTCAGAGAGAAGAATATAGTCCATGCGTTGAATATAGTAGTAGGTCGTGAACTAGTTGCTTTTATATTATTTTTACGGATTAATGCCACTATTGAAGTAAAAATAGCTTTGCAACTGGCAAGTTTTAGCCCTCCTTATAAAAATAGGGCAAATCTACGATGACGGAATGAAAGGTATGATGCTGAAATAGCTTTGATCCATCAAAACCTACCCACGAATTTTAATAAGTTTTTTTCAGTATCATGTCTTTTCGGTACTATAATCGAAAACTTATAAAAATATACATAAAACCAAGTAAGACAATAGTTCTTTGTTGGCGTAGAAAATTGAAATAGGTAAAAGAATATTATACTTTGAGAGGTAGTCTCTCTTTACTAACTGAACTTTAAAACATACCACCGCACTACCTAAGCTAGTGAAAACTGCCCCTTAGTCCATCACCACAGATGTTACAGTGGATAATCAAATTACCAAATTGTCCTTTGTTGTCATAAACAATCAAATACCTCTATAGAACCACCAATCACTCCGTTCATCCAAGAATGTCAAGTGTCAGGTCAAACATTTCTTGACTACTATGGCTTCAAGTGGCATCAAGACATCTTAGATAGGAGGTGAACTGGTGGTGGGTTTGGGAGTCTGTTCACCTCTCTCATGGTTTAGTCTCAGAGAAGAGAAGAGGATAATGAATAGTGTCTTATTCTAAAAGGTATAAATCTGCAATTTACCGAAAAAAATGATAGATGCAGTTGTACCATGGCATGGCTTTGAAAACCATATCCAAGCAGATGGTCAGACCATTTGACCAAGGAACTAGCCATGGCTCCGGGTCCAGTTTTGGACTCAGAAACTGTTTGGTCAGGATTCAAATCGAACGAACAATCAGACCGTTTGACCCAGGAACCAGTGGTCAAAGTGGTCCGTTTCCTGGTGAGTTTTTAAAACCATGTTTATACCATACCATACTTTGCAAGAAAACCCAAATGAGTCTAAATAGATGATCTGTCGATAACTATGGGGTGTTTTCCAATCTGATTTTTTTCTTTGTTGTCGATTCCAAAAATAAATCAAAACCATCTTATTCGAGAACAGATGATTTCTCAAAACAAACACAGAAACATGTTCTTGGTTGCCTTGTTTGTTTTCAAATGTTTGAAGAGTAAAAGTTTATTTTTGTTTTGAAAAAATATAATTCTCTAACAATAATTTTTTGATAAATTACAGTTTATTATTTTCTTTTGTTATGACCATATAGCTTCGTTTACTGTTTGTATAACTAGTCTACACAGTCCCATTTGTACAAACCTAAATGGGTTTAAATCAACACAAATTTAATTGTTTTCACAATTTCCTTCAACTACTCATTAAGAGGGCATAACCAACATGAAAATAGTTCAAAGTTGGGGAAAAGTGAAAAAAGTTTCCAAATCACTAGTTCTTGGAATCAAGAAGAATCATCCCGACTCCCATTGCGCAAGTGAAAACAGTTTCTAACTTTTCTTCTTCTTTAATCGGACAAATGATGATTGCACTCTCTAAAAGCCCACTTCCATTCTCCTATACAAAGGTTTCAGTAAAATATAAATTACTTATATATTATATAGTCCAAACTTCTGGGAATTGCACTATCAAGAGGTTTGTATGTTGCCAAAAGATCACTAAAAACTGAAAAAGTAATTTGAAATTTCTGAGCTGCTCTCTTCAATTTTACTCCCGAATTGTACGGGAAAAGGAAGCAAAAGGAGTTGAACTAAAAAAGTGGGCGTGAAGACTTGTCGTTACTTAAATTCGAGGTGAAGACCAAAGTCAAGATTGATTTTACATGTTCCTTTGACCAAATGGACGGTCCAAACCCAAGTTAGAAGAGCACTTTCGATGGTGCAACTCTGGTCAATCATTAAGAGCACCTAGTCCGAATGCTTTTCTTTGCTTTTTCCAAAACCCAAACCCACCCTTGTATATGTGGTGGAACCCACCTAAGACCAATCCCCCAATTTATCATCAGACGGTTGAGAGAGCTCTTACGCAAATCACCCTGTTTCCCAGATTTGATCTTTAGAACTTTGCAGTGTTGCACAACTTTTATAAAGACGGCTCCTCTTCCTTCCTTCTATTGTCCTACCGAGTATTGATTCTGTCATTCAGCATTTGGCACAAAAGTGCTCTAAATCATTTCCTCACTTGTGGTTCTTCACTTGGAGAACTTTCTAACGTTATCTTCGAAGTGTGCTTTCTCGTGCTCAACACTGCTATTACTATATATATAGCTCTGCTGAGCCATCTCCTTTGAGTGGAGAAGAGAGAGAGATAGAGAGAGAGAGAGAGATGGCGGTAGAGTTGCAGAAAAAAGGTAACTTCTACATGGGAGAAGCACCGGGGATGATGGAGATGGGTATCAGTAATAAAAATTTGGATGACGATGGACGCGCAAAGAGGACTGGTATTGTATCAATGATTAACCGTTGTCAAATTTATTCTGAGATTTCCTCTAAATCTGTCGTCTTCTTCTTCTTCTTCTTCTTCTTCTTCTTCTTTCTCTTGATGTGGGTTTGTTCTGATTTTGAAGGAACGTTGATCACCGCAAGTGCTCACATAATTACTGCTGTCATTGGATCGGGAGTGCTGTCCCTAGCTTGGGCCATAGCTCAGTTGGGTTGGGTTGCTGGACCTTCTGTTCTCATCGCCTTCTCTGGCATCACTTATTTCACTTCTACACTGCTTGCCGACTGTTACAGATCTCCCGATCCTGTTACAGGGAAGAGAAACTATACCTACATGGATGTTGTAAGAGCCCATCTAGGTAACAATTTCACTGCTAAAACAAAACCAGAAATCTGTTTCTTGGAGTTATCTCTTTTTCCTAACAGATCAATCTGCGAATAATTGATGAGACAATATATGCAACAAGAAAACCCATTTCAAAATCGTTTTCCCGGCTTTCTTTTTCTTCAGGAGGAATCAAGATTCAGCTTTGTGGGTTAGCTCAATACGTAAATCTGGTGGGGATTACAATCGGATACACCATCACTGCATCCATCAGTATGGCGTAAGCAACTCAGAACCTTAGACCTTTGAAATGGCTTTAGTTGTTTACAGAAGTGTACGTTTATATGGAAATGCTGCGAAAAGGACTGATTATTTACTACATGTTTGTTTCTCTGGTTCGTCATCAGGGCTGTCAAAAGGTCTAATTGTTTCCACACACACGGGCATCATACCAAGTGCAACGTAGCCGACTATCCCTTCATTATCATCTTCGCGAGCATCCAGATCGTTCTGTCCCAAATACCCAATTTTCACAAGCTCTCTTGGTTGTCCATCCTCGCGGCTGTGATGTCTTTTGCTTATTCTTCAATAGGCCTCGGTCTCTCTGTAGCCAAAGTTGCAGGTTCTTAGCTTAGCAACTAATAAAAACTCTGCAAGTAGAAATTTTGACTTTCCAAAGAAAATTAAAGATTTTTTTTCCCCTTCTGCTTGTTTGAGTTGTTTTTGTTTCGATCGCTCTGTTGGTTTAGTAAAGAAGATAAGGTGGGTCTGCTGTTTGGAATCTTTTTGCAGAGGGAAGCGGTGATGTGAGGACAAGCTTAACAGGGGTTTTAGTTGGGGTGGATGTCACCGGCACCGAGAAGGTGTGGAAGACATTCCAAGCCATCGGAGACATTGCTTTTGCCTACGCCTACTCTACCGTCCTCATTGAGATTCAGGTAAGCCAATTTTCTCATGTCTTTTATGTCTCTATATTCTTTTTTTTTTCTTCTTCTTCTTATTCTTATGGACGGTTTGATTTTGATAACGGCTGAATTTGCTGAACTGAATCACTTATTTGCTT
The DNA here is from genome assembly GCF_000365185.1 of Nelumbo nucifera. The sequence goes on from NW_010729305.1 coordinate 82,907, forward strand.
TGTGTTTTAACTGATAAAATAATTATATAATAAGATATTTTAGTGTGTAGTAATCTATCCGACTTTATCCTCAGCAATTAAGGAGCTCACAACCACCTTAAGAATTAATTCACTAAAAAACAAAGCAATTAACTACTTGGTTCAGCCATTTCAGCTGTTTACCTGTTCTGTCATCTGTGTGAAAGCAGAGAACAGAAGGGAAATGTTGGTGACAAATAAGGTGGGGTATTTATTGAAACATGCTTGAGATGTGTGCAAGACCATACTGGAATCCCCTCTTACCTGTTATTGACTGCAGAGAGAGAGACATTATTCAACGCATACTTTTACCTAAAACGTGAATTCAACTTCTGGGCCCACGTGGAACAGAGAAAAGAAAAGAAAGAATTGAATGAATGAGCAGTGACGTTTTGATGAGCTTTGATGAACTCCATTAATATTTAAATTCTGAGAGGCCCATTCAGTATCATCAAAGAGGTATAATTTCTCACAGATGTCACAAGGGCCCAGATCATGAGTTGTGGACTTGTGGGGGATTAACCTCAAACCTTCGATAATACAAGCAAAAGAAACTGAGAAAGTCGTTGTTTTGCAATTTTTTGCTCCCGACAAGGTCTTCAGTTTACGCTCTAAAACCGTAAAACGAGTCTTCAGACGCAACGTAACCGCATTGAATTGCTAGTTTTGAAAATTTGAACTCAACCCCCAGTCCAGTCCAGTCGGCCTTATGTCCCTCCCTCTCGGTAACACTCCCATGTGAGGTTTGGAAACCGACACAGAAGAGATTAGATTACACATTCGACCTACTACCTCTATGTGGCGGAAAACACTTGCAACCCAAAATTGGCTAGACCTAGCTTCAAAGAAACTTCTGAATCGGTACAATAGTAGTTTGTCCCGTTCACACTAGAGTCCTGGCATCGGTCAATAGGATGTGTCCTTTTGTGCATCTACAAATATCATACGTGTGATATAGATTGGTGGGCCACTGCAGGATGGGCAGCTACCCTCACCAGAAAAAACATAAAAAAAAAAAAAAATTGTTTTAAGTGTCTTTCATTCATCCAATCATGTACACAAAACGAAACAAGACAATAGTATCCTTGTCTTTTTCTTCCACACGATTTAAGCCTTCTTTTTTTTTTATTTTGTTTTGGCTTTTTTTATGGTGGTTAGATAGCAATTGGCTTCAAGAGATTCCTCCACATCATGACAGACCACCAATTTTAGGGTTAGCTCATATGAGAGGATTCCAGAGCAGTTTCACGTGTACAGTTAGATATCAATTTCTTATTTATTTATTTATTTATTTGAGCATCTGATGGGGGCCCATTTAAAACGCGGTGGATTGTGGCTGTAGAAATGGACTTGCGGAAAGCTCAAGTCAACTTGATAGCCCATTTGCTTTATCCTCAAATTGTAACTGTGAGTGGGGTCTCTCCTCTCTGCAACTCCTCCAGGCTACAGGTCAGGTCAGTCAAGCCTGTCACCAGAAAAGTTCTTTTGGATGTGAGATATTCCCAATACAAGGTGGGGATCCCTTGTGGGGCGCAGATGTGAACTCGATGCTCCAAGACAAATCCCAGCGCCTAACCACCGGACACTGGTCGGGTCAGGAAAGGATCAGAGGGTTTGACTTTAGAGATGGCCAAAGACTCAAAATGGGCCCAATGTTAAACCTGGCCCTCAATCATGGACCGTCCAAAAAGCCCAGAAGCACAAATTGGTGCTGTTTTTGGATGTTATACCAACCTTTTGAATTCAGAGTGAGTACTTGGATTGGACTGTTGGTAGTGCCACGTTATCACCACCAAAGATCCCAAAATAGTGATTAACCGGGTCAGTGGGACCCTGACCCTTAAGATGGAATCTGGGAATAAAACAGCAGTAAATAAACAGAACCGGGCTTCTTTTTTTCATGGAACTATTTATTGTTACCACTGATTTGTTCCTCACTTTATTCTATGCTTTTGCAATTTCAGGACACACTAAAATCAAGTCCCCCGGAGAACAAAGTAATGAAGAAGGCTTCCTTTATCGGGGTGTCGACCACAACCCTGTTCTACGTGCTGTGTGGTTGCGTTGGTTATGCCGCGTTTGGGAATAATGCACCCGGAAACTTCCTTACCGGGTTTGGATTTTATGAACCCTTTTGGCTCATTGACTTCGCCAACGTCTGCATTGCCATCCATCTTATAGGAGCATACCAGGTGAGTAAATGAGTTGAGGCCCAATGGGGCCCATTCATGGAAGCCCACCTAGGACCTAGCTGCGAATTTAAAAGTTCTTAACTCGTTCATCGCACGCGCAGGTATTCTGTCAACCCGTATACGGATTCGTGGAGAAATGGTGCAACCACCGTTGGCCCGAAAACGGATTCATAAGCACAGAATACGCCATCAACATTCCAGCATATGGCGCATATAATATCAACTTCTTTCGGGTGGTGTGGAGGACGGTGTACGTGATAGTCACGGCCGTGGTGGCCATGATTTTCCCCTTCTTCAACGATTTCTTGGGCCTGCTTGGAGCAGCCTCGTTCTGGCCCTTGACCGTGTACTTTCCAATAGAGATGTACATTGCACAGGCCAAGATACCCAGGTTTTCCTTCACTTGGACTTGGCTCAAAATATTGAGTTGGGCCTGCTTGGTGGTCTCAATTGTGGCTGCTGCTGGATCTGTCCAGGGCCTGGCCACTGATGTCAAGGCTTACAAGCCTTTCAAGACCCAAGGGCACGAATAACTAACTTTCCTATCTCTCTCTCTCTCTACTTGTATTAATTTGGGTTTGGGAAGTCAAAGCGATATGTATTATTTCTTTTTAAAAAGAAAAGAACAATGTCACTCTTCCCTTGACTGATTCACAACATATGGAGCCCAGGATAAGTCGGGTGAGTGGGTAATTAGAGGCCCCCAAATCCGGTTCGGGATCTAGCTTTAGATGGGCTTGGGCTGGACAAATTCGGCTTTATCTTGGATTGGACTAGGCCTTGGGCTGCAATGCCAACGTTTAGATTTGATTGCAGGATCGGTCCAAATTCGGTACGCAAGTGGTACTATAAACCCACATTCAATTACGAGGTTTTCTTTCCTACTTTGTCTGCCAATAACCAACAACCATTCATTGATTCATTCCATTCAAAATAAACAACAAAACAGAATTACAATAAAAACCTTTCCAACGGAACCGGAATGCTAGTAATCGCTGCTCTTCTCCTAAAGTCCCACCGAGATTCATTTCTGGGAGAACTGGAATTGCAAATGACATTTATGTCTAGACTATAGACTAGAATAGAAACCAAATCCGTGAAATTGAAATGAATTATTTTCCCGTAAAATATGCACTAATGAAGACGGACGGAGAATCGGTATAATCAAATCATTTTAAGATTTTAAGGATCAATAAAATAATATTGATAAATTAAATTAAATAATCATTTTGTACTGTAGTGGTTGAAGTTTGGGAATTCTGCAAATGAAAAAGTGAGAAAATGTCTCAAGAAAAGAGGATTTTCGTTGGCTACCCTGTTAGCCCTTCCTCTCTCTCAAATTACGGGGGAGCTATCTTCTTTCTTCTACGGCCATTCCGCCAATGGCCACCCACCCAACTCGTCCCCCCCGCCCGACCACACTTGACACTACTACGCTCTGTGGGTACGGAATACGAAGGAATGAATGAAGCGGGTCGGGGCTGGGTTTCAACGAACAGTGCAATTGGCTCGTGTGTGGGGTGTGTGTCTGGAAGGAAGTAAAGAAATGAAAACTTTGACCGAGCAGGGGTGGTCTTCCATGCGACCAACGTCCCTTTCCATAGTCCTGCCTCCCCTACTCCTCGCCGACCTTCAACTCTCTTCCCCCTTTTTTTTTTTTATTTCCTCAATTTAATAAAGGGAAACTCCTCTGTTTTTATTTTTTTTTTATTTTTACTTTTCCCGTGAATCTGCACGGACTCTATGCTTCACCGCCTGCCATCGCCACATCTGTATTAAAATGGAAATGATGAGATTGGTAACCCAGAAGGAGAGGACCCACAAGCATAATAGTATAATACAACTGCCCAGACTTTTCACCAGGGAACAGAAACAGAGAATTCGAGATCGGACGGTTGTCATTTGGGAAGCCTCCAACCATGTACCAAATCGAGGATCCTGGACTCACGACGCTGACCCAGAGTATAGAGCACCAACTCCACCAGATAAAAAGAAGAAGGCCCCACCCAACCCAACCAAACCCCGCCACACGCTCGCAGTTGTTCAGATGAGACGACGATGATAGATTAGATAATTCGGGACCTCTATCGTCAACATCAATGTGATTGATAGACACAGAGAGAGAGGTAGGGACCCACAACATCGAATCAAGTACGAATGACGCTCTACGGCAGCGACTGACGGCCTCGGGTGAGCGTGAGTGAGACTGAAAACCCAACTCCAACCTTTCCCTTCCAATGGCGGGACGCTGTCAACTGTGCTTCCGTACCCATTGCTCTAGTCTAAAACAGGAATGGCATTCACCTATCCAAAAATGGTTAAATGACCGTTTACCATTAATGATTTTGATTTTCTCTTTACAAATTACAAAACTCAAACCCCATTATCAGATTCAGATATGAGAAGTGAGATCCCTCCTCTCTCTCAAGCCACGTGTTTTTTTCTCTATACTCCAAATGGCCCCTGCTGACTGATGATTCTCCCACCGTCTGATCTGATAATCAAGCAAACTGTGCAATTGCTTTTAACTCGAGTCACAGTCACCTTCACCTTTCTCTTTACTCTTTTTTTTTTCTTTTGATATTTTGTTACAACAGACACAAAGGACAGCGGCAACAAGAACACGGAACAGGGGCTGTAAATTCCTTTACACATTCCCTAGAGCTCAACTGCTGAAGACACTCAAGCTCTATTTACGGCCTCCAATGGCATAGGCCTAGCCACTTCTCTGCTCTCTGCTTCGTTGTATGCGTGTCTGAACAAGGGGTAAAAGAAAGGAGACAACAGACATCCAAGAAAGGCAGCAAGAGAATCTCCTGTTGTCCATGGAAAAGAAGAAGAAGGACAACAAGCTCCAGCTAACCAGCCAAGAAGCTGAGACGAATGAGTTCGAGGTAAGGACTAAGCAGGTTTTTTTGCTTCTTTCCTTACTTCGTTGAAAATGTATTTCCTGGTTTCTTCATGAGTCTGCTGAACCTCAACCTCCGTTACTGCTGCGGAACAACTTGTGATTTGCATTTCTATTTGCACTTGTGTTTGTTCAGTGTCTCTCTTCTCTTCTCCATGCATAAGAAAACCTCGCATTGGACCTGGGAGTTTTCTAATGGGAAAAGTTTCAGTTCTTTGTAATTGGATATAGATGCCAAACCAGCCAACCATCACTTTATCTATCTCTTCATTTACTAGGTTGTATGAAGAAAACCGGTACTTGAGCCACATAATAAGTAGTTAGTTAGTGGTCTATGTTGCTGGTTTGTGCAAATGGCTCTCCGTTCTTGTTCCCCTATGCTTGCTCTCTCTTTGAGGAAGTTAACCCTTCTAGTTTATCTCTGTAAATGGATTCCGGCTTAGAATATGAAACTGGGTTCACTGGAATTGAAAGGTCACCATCATTTTCTTTTTCCGGTTGGTTGTTTTCTTGTTTGCATGTTCAGTTTTTTTTTACATGTTGGTGCTGACTGTGAACAGGGCAAGGAAGATCAAAACCAAACTGGTATCCCCAGAAAGAATCCCAGAAATGGTAGCCCTCCACATGAGAATGCTCCACCCGTGGGTCAGCAATATCAACCTATTTTTCAATGGCCATACACACCTCAACCCACTCTCCAACAGTCTCCAATGATTCCCAGACCTCTTCCCACCCAACAAATCCCAACACTTCTTTTAAACAGATGGCAATCACCATTATTAAGCACACCCCAACAACCACAGCAGCAGCAACAGAGTGTCATTAATAATCAGTTCCAACAGGGCCAGCTACCATACCAAGCAAGCCAAACGAGCGTGACAATGTGGTTACCCCCACGTCCTGGATTCCACGCACTGGGAGGAGCTTATCAGCCCGCTGTTCCTATGGGAACCACAGACTCCAGCTGGCAAACTTCATTCGTAGCCGGAGGAAATTCCTCAAGAAATGAACCCCATGTTCCCGGTTTCTGTTTCCAGGGTGCATACTCGCATCCAATTAGATGTTCAGGTAGGTGCATATGGCTGTTCACTTGCTCTATTACTTGTATATAATGCAACAAATTAATTCTGAATTCTGAACAAAAACAATTACAGAGGAATCCTACTAATTAAGATGGAACTCTTGCATTGATAATAGGTCCATGGGATCCTTCATCTTGGTGGAGTCAAGGACAGCAAACACAGCCAGCATATGCTTTTCCGGGAGCATATGGCTACTTTCCTGTAACATTGCAACCTGCTCTTGACTACTCAGCATCCTGTGTACGAACCCCTCAGAAAGGAATAATCCGACCTCAAACAAAACTTTCTCAAAAGCACCAGCAAATGTGGGAAGCTCAAGTATGACCTTTTATCTAATATTTTTGGTTTCTTTTTTTTTTTGGATTAAGTTTACCATATTGTTAATGTGGCAATAAATTTATAGCTTGGCTATGGTGTTGGTTATGCAGTCAATGGAGAATGTTCAGCTGTGGACCGCAATTAGTCAGTTGCAATCAGAAATGGCTGCTTATGGAAACCGCTTAATGAAGCTTGAAGCAGAGGTTTTGTCTTTGAAGCCAACAATGGAGGAAATTCCCGTGGATCCTGCTAACAATGCACTAGCTGGACAACAGACATCAAAGAGAGGGAGACCAAAGAAGCCTATTGCTACAGTTGATGGCTTACATTCTCCCGATAAGTGCCAACCCCGATCTCGTGGAAGAAAGCCTACACAGCTCAAGGTTCAATCCAAAACTAAAGGAATCAACTCTGAGAAAGGTGTAAACAAGGTGGAAGACAGGGAGAAAGGATGTCACGCAGCGCTTGTCAATGAAAATAATGCAACTATTCAGCAGGAAAATGATGGAAGGATTCCAAAGGTTTTCACGAGTGGCAGCAGCAACTTTGAGCTCAACGGGGCAAGTGTGAAGCTTCCAGTAGAAGTTCAAGCAACAACAACACATCAGGAATCATCTGGAACTCAGATGGGTGGGGCTGGATTCAATCCCACTTCAGAGATAAAAGGCGATAATAACAAGGAAGAAGAGAAAAAGACTACCTTTTCCATAAATCAGCAGGTCAAGGGAAGCAATATTGAAGGTGCATCCACCACTTACAGAGCAACCGTGGATAATGGGAATAATAGATGGCCTTCAAACATCCTCCCTGATGACTCTGAGAGAAGCATTTTGGATATGAGATCCCACTCTTTGTATGGTTGTGACAGTGTTATCAGACAGGGAGGGAAGGTTGTACCTGGATGGGGTTTTGCAAATGAGGAGAACGCTTCAGAAGAGCATGATGATGTTGTGGTAGGATCAGGCAAGGAAGATGAAGATGAAATGGAAGAGGATACCAGTTCAGGTGCTGACGAAATAGGCCAAGCTAAAGCTGACTGTGCTTACGGCTTAGATCCTACTGGAGGGACCAGTGATAAAGTTTTGCCTCAGCTGAACCGGTGGTGACACAACTATTTGACTGATTGGAATTCTTCGTCTACTTAACAGTGCCGATTGATACTGGAATTGTCTGCTCATCTGGGTATCTTCCTCATGCACATACGGATTTTCCCAGAATTTTGTAGTGGGCAGACAACCATTTGAGACAATTAAATTAATTACCGAAAAATTATGCTCACTCCTTTTTATCAGAAGAAATCATTCTAACTTGATGCAGATCACATATTACAGGATTTTCACTTACTAGTTCATTTCCTTGTTTCTTAGCCGCCGAAGAATTATGATGCCAAATGTCCTGGAAATAGAAAATGGTACATAATAAGCATAATCCTTCTGCATGATGTAAGCTTCAGATTTGGGATTTCCCTTTGTATGTTCTGTTGATTTCTGGCAACAGCAAGTTCAAATGATGTGAGCTTCAGATTTGGGATTTCCCTTTAGTCTATGTCTCTATACCTATCCCATTGTCCAATAGCTCTTACCTCTTAGCGTCATCTCTTGTTAAGAGCCTTCAGCTCTGGGCTTCTGATACGTGGATTCCAGTGCTTTGGAAGCCCTGGGTTTCTGATACGCGGATTCCCCGTTCTTTGACATTCAGTTAATTGGGTCGATATTTTGGTATATCTTGATCTTGAACCATTTCACTCTCGGTGCGCCATCAAGATGCAAGATCGATTCAATTAATTGGGTCATTTACATGGATTAAATTAGCATGTTGCGAGATGGCTAGGAATGCGGGTTAGCGATATCACGAAATGAAGTAAATATGCGTAGCAAGAATCTCAACATCACAAACAAACTCGCCGGAGCCTCTTAGTGGGGATCATAGGATTGCAGAAGGGGCGGAGTTAAGGACTTTTTTCTTGAAGGGCGGCGGGCGGGGGCGGGGGGGGTGTATTTAAGTAAGATAAAAGTAGAAACTGTGGGGATTTTAAATTCTGCCACCACCTAGCCTCCGCCCCTGTCGTGGAACGAAGATCTTGCAAATGCAATATAATGATGCAATCTCTCTAATGTGTGAGACCCAGAAGTTAGAACTAATAAGCAGTCTTCATGTCGCAAGGTTTCTAATAAAGACCTTAGTTTCAACGAGTTCATCCAAGGTGAGAAGCATGGCCACCTCAGTTAGGGATGACATTTTCATGGGAATTTTCGAGTATCCAGCCCTATTAGGACCTGTTTATCAAAATCCTACAGGTTTTGATACGGGTTTGAGATTTTAGATGAAAACCCTAAATTTATACTAAGATAATTATTCTATTATTAATGTTTTATTTCTAAATTTAAACTTGATAAATTGTTTATTTCATTCAGTTATAAAATGCTTATTTATTATTTCTTTTAACTTTTAATTGAAATTGTTAATAAAATATATGTATTAAATGTTTTGATGAATACGAAAGTTAATTAAATCTATTTTATTCAATTAAATAATACAAAAAGAAAAATGGCATAATAACTTAAAGTAGTACAAAGAGATTTGGTGCTATCATTAATCGATCTGGGTTCAAGTCTATGGGGTTTGGAACTTTGAGAAATTGAGGGGAAATTTGTACGGATTCCCTGCCCATTGCCTTTCCTAATCTCCAGGCAAACCACCACAACCGATTGTACCTTACGGATCTTCGAAACCTACAGACATCTTCTTTCTATTAGCTTATACTTCAATCAATAGAAGCTGAGGTGACCCATTGATGATTGCAATTATCATAACTGCTGAAACTGGATTCCAGCAACAAATCATTTATTAGGTCATTTACTTGGATTAAATTAGCATTTTGCGAAATGGCAAACCCAATATCTAGGATCAATTAGCAAATAAACGAGCAAAAGAATAGGTACAAAATCAGAGCACTCAAAGAGACTTAACATGGTAACTGGTAAGTCCTTGTTAACAACGGGCAACAGCCATGGGAGGAACAGAAATTCATTATTACAGAAAAAAAAATTAATGAAGTACAATGGTTGTTTAGCTTCTCCCAAACCTTGGCGCCCCTTCGCACCCAAAACCATATACACATACAAGTCAACACTATCAAAGCAGTGTTCAAATGGCATGACCGCTTGTCGAATATAAGAATCTCTAATCAATAGAAAAAATCAAATCAAAAACTCCCAATAATTATATGTTCTATCAATATCTTCGCACTAAAACAAAGAACTATACCACGGTAAGTGAACAGAGAAGACATCCCAATAATTATTGCGATGGAATCACATTATAATTGGGTATTGAGTTTTGAGTCACAAGTGGGAGCTGCACATGCCACACTGGACCACAGTGAGAAGCGCAATGGGTGTATCATTACTTTGAACCTTGCATGGAATTGACGCAGGACGACAAATTATCACCAAAGCAGCTTCGTAAAGAATTGGGATCTACTCCTAAGAGTGCTCCTTACACCAACCTCACATTCGCATCCCACCGTGGCTGTTTATTGGGAACACTGTTAAAAATTGAACCAGAGCAGACGGCAAACCATTAGACCAAATAACCAGTCATACATCGAAGTCCATTTTAGATTGGACTACTCTTTTGAAAGAAAACGTTGAATTGGTTAGAGAACAATTGACAAGACAGTCAAACCACTAAACAGTTTAACCTAGGCAGTGGTTCACGCCTTCACGGTTTAATAAAAAACATTTTTTACAGAAAAGAAAAGAGGATAAGAGATGGGAGGACTAAGACACGATTACATATCTGAGAATCTCTGAAATCTAAAATCTCGGATTTATGATCTTAGATCTAAGCTCAGAGAAAAAGAGAAATGAGACGAGATCTCAGATCTCAAATCTGAGAAAGAAGCCGCCATCAACAACGTTGTCACCATCACCATTACAGGTGAATATCGCCTCCCCCTCATCCTCCTCCTTTCTTTCCTTCCCTCCTTCCTTGCTTTTCTTAATCTCCTTTTTTTACTTTATTTATTTCCGTTATTTTGCTATCCAACAATCACCTAGTTCTCTCTCTCTTTTCTCATAAAACAAAGATAAAACCCTAATACAATAACAGTTGAACAACCGACTCAAAAACCGATGATCAAAGCAGTTTTGTTTCTAGGCTTTCTTAAAACCTTAATGGAAAGTTGCTCGCATGAACAATAAAATACAAGCACGGGAGATATTCTCAATGTAAGCCTAGAACATGATTCGAAGTGGGTGTGAGAAGCGCTTTGTGACGAGCAGATCCAGAACCCATTTGACGTTTTCTCTAGATGCGTTTTATAGGATCTAGGCATGGTGCTTATTGAGCAATGCGACCTCAAAGCGGAAATGACCCAACCAAACACAATTTTCATGCATCTACTTTAGGTTGAATCGCCCATATGCTACTGATGGGGACTCTAGAGTCTAGACGCATGCAAACAGGCTGATAGCACATTCCCCGTGTGTAGCCGGATGTTGTGCTCTCCCACCTAGTCCAAATAACAATAAAAATTAAAAACCCAACTTACAACCAAGAATTTCAACCTGTTGACATCATCAGAGTAGAGAGCATGCCATCTATAATAGATCCTACCATCACCACCTCTGGTATTGGGAATCCATTTTCAGACCGGCCAAAAAATTCTGGGCGTCGATCCATCACTTTAGGCCCTAACTAGCTAAGCCCACTATATGAATTCAAATTTCGTCCTCATAGCTCCTTGCAGTTGTGCAATGGAATCATCTCCCCTACTTGTATGTTTTTATTCATGGGGAGATTCCCAATGACGGCTGCAAGGGGGCTGTGAGAAATGTGTAGCCAGCTTTGTGAACATGAAATTCGAATCAAAAGTATATACAATACTATAAATATATTTAATATGAGAATAGTATTGGTCCCAGACATATTGCAAGACTAGCTATGATATATGGAATATTATGATGGGTAAGTGGAAAAACTAAGAAGGATAGGTTGAGAAATGAAGTCAAATGTAAGATCCTAGTAGTACCAATAGGTGATTAAATGACAAAATTTATGTCATGCATAGAAAACCACCAACATCCCCAATTAGAAGTGATTTTTTACAAGTGGAAAGGACTAGAAGGGCTAGGGATAGACTGAAAAGCACATGGGTAGCAATAAAAATGATATAAACACTAACAATTTAACAGTAGATATGGCTTTCAAAATAATAAATTGGCAAAACAGGATTCATATAACCGACAAAGTATAGTTAGGATAAAGCATGGATAATGATGATAATGATGTTTAATATGAGACCAGACCTCTACTCGCATAGCATGGAGCTGACATTGATATGTACAGTTGGATTCCCATGTTTGAGAGTGATGAATTTTATATTATAAAATATTGTATTATGTATTCTATTTAATATTATATATACAAATACTTTAACATATAATATACATTCATGAATTGAATAATTAATAAACTCACATGGGAGAGAATTAATTGTTCTCCAGGGTTGACTCTCCTACATTGCCTTCATTCTATTTAACGAGCAATGTGGGACTTAGACAAAATTCATATTATCTTACACTCGTTGAGTTTTTAAGATACTTGCAAAGCCTTCTACACATTATTGACCACCATGTGTTTAAGCCGACCACCTTGATTTACAGGCCCAAAGCTAACCCAACCCGGGCCCAGTTTTGGTTTATGCAATATTTGTCATAGGCACAATAGCTGACCCTGCGCCTGGGCTGTATACCCTTACCAAACCCATGATCACCCCTACTTTAGGCAGGATAATTATAACTTTTTTCTTGCACAATTGCTGACCCTGCACCCGGCATGGCCAATATATATTTTATATATTTATATATATAATATTAATAAAAGAAACAATTCTTTTCAATTTTACTATACTATTTTATTTAATTATTGTATATGTAAGTAATTGTATACATCAAAATTCATATGAAATTAAAATTTTAAGTTTTTTTCAATTTTTTTAAATAAATAACTTTGGCCCAGTCCACAGCCCAGCCTGGCCCAGCCCGACCCAGAATGGGCTTGGTCCGTGGGCTGTGCCAGGCCGACCCCCCAAAATATCACAGGGATGGGAGGCACAGCCCGTTTTACACCTCTAAATCCCCCGCCTATGTTATTAATGGGTTGTTGACTCAGATGACTGCAGCATTGGACCAATAAACCCCTATCAAATGAGTTTCCTCCTATTCTTCTTCCAAGAAGAAAACCAGGTCAGCCACTGGTTCAGGATTTAAAACATTGCCTTATACTTGCTGAACAAAAAAAAGCCCTATACCTGAAGATGCCCCCATCCAAGTGGTTCCTTTGCATTACTTCCATCAGGTCTGTACAAGACTTCTAACAGAGGGCAGAAGACAAATTGCAAAAAGCTGATAAGAGCAAGTGTTGGAAAATACAATGAACAATAGAGATGTATCTCCTACTCTGAAAGCAAAAGAAAAAAAGTGAGACCACTAAAATCACTATGACACGCTTAACCAATACCTCTATCATGCACTCCAGAGGTAACTGAAAGTGGTAAAGACTGCTTCTCAACACCCTTTCCACATTTTTGATAAACCTGCAACTCTTAATCGACTCTCACCAAGAAGAAGAGAAGATGAAGAAAACCGACCATCAAGAACCACGGTGACATTAGGAGCAATAAGCAACACAAGAATGAAGAATGGAACCATTCTAGAAAGGGGGCATCATCAATCTCCCCCTTGCAAAAAGTGTCGGAAAAATACGGTGCAGACTAAAAGAAGATAATATCCACAGACAAACTAACTCCCAATAGAAGGATCAAAACATTACACCCAAAAAAAACTGAAAAAGAAATAATTAGTAGGACCAAAACAACATCATCTCTTTTGATGTTGTGCACAGCCAAGAAATACACATTTTAACAACTTTTAGGTCACTCCTTTTATCTTTCGGGGCAAAAATTTTGAAGAAAATATGGGTAACCAAACACTTTCAATGGAGCAACTCACCCTTGGGTATGAAGCTGAAAGGAGATTTAAATTAAAACAAGACCATGAGATGCCAATATATTGATCAAGTAAATAGCAATACAGATAGTACACCCCTAAATCAAGTGGGTGGCCTTGAAACAAAGATATGTCTATTCCCTCTCAGCCACTCCTTTCTGCGGAGTATAGGCACAAAAACTCATGAGGATTACCTCATTCTCTCAACAAATAACATGAGCTAGATTTTCTCAAAATATTCAGCAGCAATATTTGAATAAAATATTTAAGGGAAATTTATGGTTTGCTCCCCCTCACAAGTTTTTATTGGTTTTCTGAATGTATTGTCCCAAACCCCCCAACTATTCAACAGTACTCCCCCTCCCCTTGTATTGTGATAAAATGCCCCACCTGTCACTGTTCCCAGCTGTACAAACCTATAAAATTTTATGAGGTAGAGAAACTTATAAAATCCCCAAGACTTTATTACAAATATCACCATACTGGGCAAGGATCAGTTAGTGTAATGGTCATGTTAAATGAGGTACCTCAAACACAACTATGAAAGATGATAATAATCATCAAAAGAATTACCAATGGGCAAATTAAGTAGAAGCAACATAAGAAGATTCTCCCACAATGCTAATCAATTGGCTCAAATATCTGCTGCAGTAGTTCAACTCCGCCAACAACAGCAAGAGTCTCTCTAGAGATGGGAGACCAAATGTCACAGGTGAAGCAAAGATTTTCTAGTGACGAGGATCCAACATTCCAAATTCATTGTTAGTAGGAAGCAGCAACATTACCTTTGGACCAATTAGAATATTCAAATCTTGAGAACTTTAGATTTTAATGAAGGTTGTAACAAGTTTATATAGAATGCTTAGGCTGCTTATAAAAGTCACAAGCTACCTCCTTCAACACTACGATCAACTGATAGAGTTGGAATCTTGATGCAAGTAAACATAAGATGAATGATTTGTAGAAGGTGATTAAAGCATCAAAAGCCTCCTCTTATGACTATGAACTATAGAATCTATGCACACCCAACTAAATAGTTGGTGCCATATATTTGGACTCTCTCCAACCGAGATTTTAAAACCATTGTTGACCTGGATGAAACTGTTCAGCTAGTAAAAAGATCATATCACCAATTCTTTTTTGGCCCTGAACTGCTCTTATGAAAAAATGGAAAAAAAAAGGTCAAAAACCACTGACCTGGGCAGTCGACCCATTCAACCCAGGCAATGGTTAGCGGGTTCAATAAACAAAAAGTCAAAATGAAAGAATTAAAAAAAAAAACAGTTTTATCCTAAAAGGCTAAAACCAATTTGATAACTCATAACTTTCAGTTTGCTTAGGGTTTCTTTCTCAAGACTCAAGGGGACCCAAGTCTCAACAACTCAACAGCTGGACTCAGTTTGGAGTCTGCAACTCAACACCAGCCAACGGCTACCACCAGGTACACCACTTGAAGGGGGGGTTTGCAGCAGTAACCACCACAGCACCACTTGTGCAGTGACAGTACCACTTCACTAACAAAATGGAGTCTCCTGGTTGCAATTGTTCAACCATTGTTAATGGTGCTGTTTCAACCACTGCTCACAGTCTCAACTCTAACAGCACACATCTCAACCACTTCTCACAATCTCTAACGCACATATTCAATCCTAACCTAATATGCAAATCTAAAGGTTAGGACTTAATAGATTTAACAAAGCTCTTTTGACCCACTCAACCCAAACGATTGAATGACCGACCAGGGAACCGGAGGGAAAAGCAGTTCCATTTCCGGATCAGTTATTAAAACATTGTCTCCAACACAACTAAGAAATCAGAATAAGATGTTGATCCAGCAATAGCTTAAAATTAACCCATCTTCTCTAGCAAACAAGGAGTCCAAAATAGACATTATACAATCAAAAGCTGAAGGCTCTATATAATAAAAACCTATCCTGTACCAGAATAGAACAAGTAGAGGCACTCTCCAAAATCTTTTGAATTCATCAAAACTACAATTACCCACAAGAAAAATATATGAGATGTCAAATGATCTCTAAATTGCTTTCATGTACCAGAAACATCGCGAACAATTACCGAGAAATCCTCTGAAAATCAGGTGAGTGACATGATATCTATTAGTAATTTTAACAGCCCCCGCAATCCCTTGATCCTAGACCTACTAACCTACATTAGTTCTACCCAAGAATCTTTAAAACTTGCTGTAATACCAACTTGTGTACATCACAAGAATTTATTAATATCTGTCAAATAGACCAAAAAGGAGGTGTACAGAAGAGAAGCAGAAAGAACAAAATGAAAAAAAGATGGTTGGAGGAGAAAACTTCCTTGAATGCATGCACAAACCCTTTCATTTTATATGAATGTTCTTATACAAAAAAAAGCTGGAGACTTTATATAAACAAATTTTCCCAGAGGAGACCAGAAGAATTCAATGATAAGTGTGAAATTTTCTTATATAGTTATATACTACACAAAAAAGGGTTTTGGTATGAGTCTGACATGAAACATGTGTACCAGGATTAAGATTTAAGCCATGGATACAAGCCTATGACACAAATGATGAAATTTTACCATGAAAAAAAAACATAGGAAAAAGTGAACATAGATGAGGTACAAGTGATCACAAGATAGGAAAAAATATGCTTTATGATTTGGATGCTTGGCAATTTCGCATCTGTAGTTCAAATCACTCTATATTGTCTTATGAAAATAAAATCTTTATAGTTTCAAGTATAAAGGAATACAAAAATTTTGTGTGGGTGTGGATCTCAAAGAATGAAGCAGGTATAACTAAATTAGGAATCTAGTAGTTTCAAATGAAAAGTCTAAGCTTCAGGGAAATCCATATTAGCAGTTCTCCAATAGAAGGATTCAAAACAACTTTATTTCACTGACATGTGATTTTTTATAAGAAAAAATATATTGCAAGAAATTCAATGCAGAAACCCAACAAAGTAACACTGTTAAGGGGGCCAAAAGACTCCATTGTATTCTTCTATCAACCTATTTATGATGCAAGTTCAGCCAAAATTCAAAATAACCACTAGGTGAAAGTGCCAACATAATGTGGGGTAATTAAAAGAACCACGAGTTTGTAGTAAACCTTTTGAATACCTCCTTTTTTCACTTGTGAGTATATGTATTTAAGGGAGAGTAAAGATCTAGCCTTTAACAAAGTCCTGCCCAAACTATATGGGACAGTTGCATGAATCCTGTCCCTCCAATCAGCTCTATTAAGTGTCATATTCATTGTTAAATTATGGACCCCTAAATCAATTCTCACAACATCAACCCATGTCCTTCTTAGTCCTCTCCTAGACCCCCTAGACCCTTCAACTTGTAAGTCGTAACAGATCGTTTCTTCTCATTAGTATAGTAGCCAGTCTTCACTGTACATGCCCAAATCATCTTAGTTCTCTCATGTCATCTCCAGATGGAGATACACCTAGGTTATCATTTTGAATAAATCCATCTACGGTATATTTATATATCATAAGGTCTAGTCCTTGTGAGAAAAACTATAAGCAAGTGTGTGCATGAAAAAGCACCTATGTTGCATGTTTTTTCACCTGAAGCTCACAAGATGGTTACTGAAAAGTGCAGGGACAGCATAACAGTGCTTGTTCTAACAAAACCAATTGAGATAAAGAGCATGTGAATGTCTTGTCTGAAAAAAAGATATGGTGCAATAAACATACATATATAAGCATTATATTGCAGTTGCCTAGGATAAAAACCAATGCATTTAACATATTCAAAAATGCTAAATTATCAAAAATAAGCATATTCAAAATGGCTAAGAAACCCCCACCTGGACATGCTTAGGCCTTGAAGTGCATTGTTATAAAGGTGCCATGTTTGACTTATTTAAGAAATATAAGGTAGACAACTGAAAAGTACAGAGATCATAACTAAAAAAATATGTACAATAGTTAACTCACCTTCAGAGTAATATTGCAGCCGCCATCAGAACTTCATGAAAAGTCATTCCAAGTACAAGAGGCACTGGGCAAATAATAATGGCTATGTTCCAAAACTTAAACAAAGACAAACCCACCGGAACTTTAAACTTGCAGAAAAGAGGAATAAAAGAATAATCAGAAAATGATAACGGATATGTTGATACATAGAGTTACTTCACAAAGCTATCATGGACAATGTACTTCTGAAGAACCACTACGGATTCACTGTTAAATAATTAGTGCTTCAATTATTTCTTACTACATTTATCCTAGTCCTTTTTGGTCTACCCCTAGCCCTTCTAGACCCTTCAACTTGTAACAAATCACTTCTTCTGACTGGATCTGCTGATGGTTTTCTATGCACATGACTAAACCATATCTTAGTCTACATTCTCTCATTTTATCACCTATTAGAGCAACTCCCAGGTTCCTACAGATGACTTCATTCCTGATCCTATCCTTTCTGGTTTTTCCATGCAACCATCTTAGCACCCGCACTATCACACTCATTTTCTGGACATGTTTCTTGACTGCCAAATACATATTAAGAAGCAAACTAAATCATTAATTTATTATTTTCTATTGGTAGTAAACTATATCACTGTTTTCTTTTTAATATTTTCTTACTGCAAGCTCAGATGCAAAGTTGTCGAGGCACTGCCTAGGGAACTAGCTTGAATGCCTTGAATTCAGCAAAAAGGTGCCCATCCAGGCAACAAAGCACCAGGCCTGAAATTTTCAAAAGGCACACGCCTGGGCTAAGGCGCAACTGAAAGGGCTGCGCCTAAGACCTAGGCAAGGCGCATAGCCTAAAATGTGCCTAGGCACACCTAAGGCATGCCTTTTAAATCACTGGATCAGGTTGAATTTTGGTTTTTGGTCAGTAAATACTAGAGCCTAACCCTAAATCTTCAGGTTAGGGTTGACCCACGGGTCAATTCAGGTCAGCCCTAAAAATAACTAGACTTTCAAAAATACATGAAAATGCCAAAATTAAAGGAATTAACTTTAAAATTCCAAACATAAAATAAAAAATTTGAAATTCAAAATCTCAAAGAGTAAAGACTAAATAGAAAAGAATAAAACCAGCTTCAGGTTGGGTCGGGTCACACATTCGGATGGCTAGATATGACACTCTCCCTGCTTTTCGGGTTGGGTCGGGTCAGGTTCGTGGGTTGGATCACCTTTTTTGCCAGGTCTACTTTTTTGTTGTTGAAAAGGGAGTTTTTGAGTGACGTAACAAGATCGGAAAAACAATAATAAGTAACATAAACAATATCGATAAAAAAAAGCATTCAGTAGACATTGCAGTTGTGGCCCTATGGAAACTACAGAATGTTTAAATGATCTTTTCTTGGTAAGAGGAACTTTACTTGAAGGATATTTAAGGCGAAGATTTTTCAGTGCTACCCAGACAGCCAACCCCGAATAGTTAGAATTAAGGTTGAGTTCAGTTGAGTACCCAGATACCAGAGATAATGGGCCCAGCTATGCCAACACTTGGCACCTTCTGTAATACTTTTTTGTAACATGCTGATAACGATTTTATTGTAACACACTCCAAGCTGAAGTCAACAAAATATTTGGCATCTAAGACAGTTAAACATGAATCTTGCGAAAAGACAAATAAAAATTAGGGTGCAACCATTTGATTTTTTCAACTTTTCCTTTAGGTTTCTTATTTTACCATATTTTTGGATTTACCATTTATGCACTTTAAAATATCATTATGGTTGCACCCTTATGTAATACTAATTTCTAGATGTTTATATGCCAGAAACCCATAGACACTTGATTGCTTAACATCCTTGCCACCTAACAATAACCTAAGGATGAGAAAAGCAGAAAAAATACAAGAGAATCAAGAAAGTGTGAGATACTGGATACTAATAAAATAGAGCAAAATGTTTCCCAAGGAAAACTTACCTCCATAACATGCTGAGAGAAATATCACAACTATTTATAATTAAGTGATGAGATAAAGAAGAATAGCATAAATTTTCTAAGCAATAAAAGCAAAAAATATGTGTACAACCAGAATATTCTTATTAGAAGATGAGATGCAAAAATAGTATTGCAAAATATTAACTCATTATACCCTAAAAAAATATAGCATGTTTTGAAAAAAAAAAGTGTAAACCCAAATTGTAATGTAAAACCACAATAAAAAAAAAAGATCTACTGACTAAAGTAGCAAATATAGATAAAGAAATCATCTTTAATTTCACTTGTTTAGTAAAATAAATGAAAAGCTACAATTTTGAAATTATCATTTTTCCACGTTTTTTTTCCTACTGAAAATGGGAGAAGCACAAGAGCCCATAGAAAGCTACACTGTCAGATTGTTTGACATGAAGAAGCAATCGTCAACACCTCACCTTCAAAGTTGTGAGGTAATACAAAGTACTTAGGTGTAAATCAACTACTTCTCTCCCTAGAAAAACCCAATTTCCCTTAAACAGCAATAAGTATGCAGAACAGTTGGTCTTTCCCCTGATTCTGCTAATAACTATTATTTATAACTTAGTTACTTAAAAGTTTGCAATGGCTATGTTAGATAAATTTCCAAATTTGGTCTCACATATGAATTTTCCGTAAAAAAACGGTCAGCATAATAAAAGTAATTCTCCTTGGAACTTGAAAATAACTTTGCTCAAATGTACATAAAAGCATTTATATTTTTCGCATTCAATGGAACCAGTAGTACAATTTGGTTGCTCAGACAACTCTTCAATCAAAATTCAACATTCTTTCCATGAATGGTCTGATGAATCTGCAAAGTTGGAAATCTGTCCCTACTCCCTAATAAAGTTCCACTGAGTTTTGTCATGATCCCAAAACTGCAAAATATAATTTTGCATTCTTCAATCTTCTCGATCTTCTGCTGAGGGGTAAAGTTGCAAACAGCAAAAATGAAGTACCAATTATTAGATTCTTTCCATTTAAATCTCAAAAGTGAAGCTTTCAAATAATGGGAGCATTTACTTGTGTCTCGTAGCACCAGTGAGAACAAATTTGCTTGCTGAATAGATAACTGTGTTCAATAACAAATAGGCTAACAAAATGACAGACCCATGAATATTACCTCACTGATCAAGGAGAATCTGGACCACACATTACAAAAGCTTGAAGGAGACTCTGTGCAGCATGTGTCTGTTCAGGTGTTCCAGATATTATAATCACAGTTTCTGTATCTCCAGGTCTAGGCTCGGTGATGGTAATTTTTGCACCGGATATCTGGAAAAAAAAAAGCTGATTAGTATGGAACTATGAATAATATAGTATATAGATAGGCCACAGCTATAATGAGAAATAAGAAACCTGGCGTATTTGCTTCAAACAGCCTCCATCCTCTCCATAAATCGTAGGAACAAGAGACCGAGGAACAACAACTTCCACAGTTGTACTCGTTATTACAGCAGGTTGGCTTCCACTACACAAAGTATAAAAGAACCACAGGCATAGAGTGAGAACAATTTAGTTCTTATGAAGTTTGCAAAACAAGAGGATGAAAAGAATAAAAATAATCACCCTCCAAATCCTCCAATTCTTCTAGGGGCTCCTCCTGCATAATCTGGAACACCCCTCAGGCCTCCACCATCAGCCAATCCCTACAAGCCAGTTAATTAGGTGAAACATTTCTGAGAGAGAAGAAACAATTAAATGCAATCAAATGTAAAAGAACTTCACAATCTGCCCCTACATAAAATGTTCAAGGAGCACTTGTATTTTGTATTCTGCTTTGTTCTTTCTTATTCATGCCTGGGTCTAGTGCAGTTAAAAGAGGATATGCATAGTCTGTATTGTTTTTATAACTTAAATGGGGAAATTTGAGAAGTCCTGCTTATTAGTAAACAAAGGTTGAGGCCTTGAGTGCTAAACTGGGCTTTCTTTTTCATCTCTTAAGAAGATTGGGGTATTGGAAAGTGAATATTTCTCTCCAATCACCAGACCTTCTTCTATCTAGTTCCATTCTCTTTTTTGTCTTCAGCTTCACTCTTTTTGGCTATTACATGCACCAGTAACAGGTTCTGTACATGGTATCAGGGCAACCATAATATTGATTTGGGCATCTTCTCTCTTCAATTAATGTTTCCAGCCTTCTCCTTTTCTTTTAAGAGACTCTAAGAAGCAATTCATCTTTGATTGCTTCTAACCACTCTTTTTTTTCTGAAGTGATAGTATTTAAGCTTTCTCCCTCATTTTGTTATATGCAAAGAGGGAGTGATAAGTTGTATGTGGTATGCTGCTCCTGAGTCAATAGTCGTGTTGAAAATCCAAGCCTAGGGATGTGTGAAAGGCTATTGTTCAGTTCATGTGAGCTGTTGTTTCACCCTCCAAACAGGTTGGTGAATGTCTTTTCTATGCTGAATAGTGATCTGACTTGCAATTGTGATTGCTTGATAGCTATGAAAAAAGTATAACTTGTTCTGGTTTCTATTACTCTGAGTATTTAATTAACTGTCCAGAGAAGACATGGAATTAAAGTATCCAGTCACGCTGCCTTGTGATTTCAAGCCCATCCAAAATCACATCAGTAAAAGTGAAAGGATGTAACTATTTTGTTCGAGTAAAATCTATTTAAGCTTTCTACTGATCAAAAAAAAATCTACTTAAGCTTTTCTATCAACCAAAGACAAGGTTAGCACTTGGTCGACAAGGAAACCAGAATTTGGAGGTTCAATCTACTCTGAGTGGGTACAAGAAGACTCCCAAATTATGAAGTGGTTATGGAATTCTACAGAGTACAAGATTAGTAGAAGCCTATCATCTGTTCTTAGACCACAGCCTTTATTCCTAAGTCCATGCAAAAAACCATTTTTTAACTCTAGTTAGAGGACAGCAATGGAAGAGATGTCTACACCAAAATGGTACATGAAACCTAGATCTTCTTGCACCTGGAAAAAAGTTTGTTGGCTGTCATTGGGTTTACATAGTAAGAGTAATATTAAGCATCTCAATGTTTTATAAAGACCTGTGGTATTGATCTTCTCAAGACCTTTTCACTTGTGGTTATGATCTCATCTGTCACTGTAATCATTTCATTAGTTGCTATTTTGCATTGGTCATTATTTCAATTGGGCAATAAAAATGCTTATTTGCATAATGTTGTCGGACTCAGATTGGACCATTCAAAAAGGGACCACACAGGCTTCACGATTTTTAAGAAATCCAAATTTTCCAATTGCTCAAAAACCAATTCTCACTAGCAATTCTCTCATAATGTTACCTCCACTATCTCCCTCCAAATCCTCTATCTACCCTAACCAATTCCCTTATTTCCCTCCCCCACCCAAACTTCCTCTTAGCTGTTATTCTCTCTCCCAGAATCCAACTAAATTCCCCTCCCCTAAATAGTTTCTCCAACCAAATATATAGGCACTTTTACTGTTTTTTTATGTTTATTATATTAATGAGGTTAACATTAAACCACGGTTAGACCATGATCTAACCAGTGACCTGGGATTTGGGAACCAGTCACTTTTACAGGTTTACAGTTGATGAAGAGTCTAATCTGTCAACATACTGATGCTTTTGATCATTTGATGTCAATGCTAGAAGCCAAGTATAACCAATCAAGAGAAAGTAGATTATTCTATTTTATAAAAGGAATATTTTAAATAAAGTGAATTGTGTAAGCAATATCTACAATTAGACCAGTAGTAGATGGCAAAGAAACAGAAAAACTTTTGTTCAAGAACATACAGAACTTCTTTTATAGCATAAACTGGGATTATTACTACCAAGAAAATAAATGGTACCTGAGGACCCCATGGCACTGAAGATGTCATTCTTTCAGAACCATGTGGGGAGATGCCTGGTCTGTGAACACTGTGAACAAAGCTAGAACGATCATCATGCTGATGAAGAAGATGAGGAGGCAAGCCACCAACAGAATCAAACTTAGCAAATGATGGCCCCAAATTTGGCAACATTCTAGTGGGCGAAGGTTCCCTCCTCCCCGTGTATGGAGGAAATGGAGGTACTTGATCCGAAAATACAGGATGCGCAGGATGGTTAATTGAAGAAAATGCATCACGAAAATGATGATGCTGCAACCTACTAGTTATCTGCAAAAGTGCTTCTTGAACAGCCTCGAAATCTCCTGTAATCTGTGAAGGATTTCATGATCAGAGATAGAAAAGGCGAAGACATGTAGTCATAAACAGAACAACCATATCTACCAAAGGTCTTATTGTAACATGGCTTCTTAGACACCATAGGTAGCATGACTCGCCAACTGAAATAAGCCTTTTAAGATGTAGATAAATTGTTGTCTTGTTTAACAGAAACATCCTCTAACATAAAATGAAATCTGAAAGAAAGACAACTTTCTGTGCCCAAGATTTTCAATCTTGACATATACAAAGATGCCAGCACAATAGTGCACAGATGCACAGGGAACACACCTGAACCACTTCTTCATTTTCTCCAGCACATTTTGGTATCTGATCCTTCCCCAATATACGAATCTGAGCCCCAGATAACTTCCTCATTTCAGCTATGATGGAGCCACCCATTCCAAGAAGGCAACCAATCTGACTGGATGAGACAAGAAGTCTGGCTATCACAGGTTTCTCCTTGCCATCAGGTACAGGTATAGCTCTGACAATCCTGGTCTGTACACGAAGGACTGCATCTTGCACAGGAGAAATTCTCTCATCAGGGCTCTGCATTAGTCAACCTGTTCTGTCAGAATTCTCACACCTTTCCAATGCAGCCAACATTTAAGAAAAAATGAGAATGAAAATGACATAAAAAAATCATAAGACATCTACAAAGACTGTAAGCATTACCGCTGAACCAGTTATAACAATGACCCGATCCTCCGTATCGGGAACACCATCAAGAACCCTGATATCACAGCCTGTTTCCTTATGAATTGTCTTCACAATGGATCCCGCCTTCCCTATTACACCTCCTACCACCTCGTTGTGACACAATAACCTGAAGGTTAGCATTTCCTGGGAAGCTTTCATTCCACTTGAAATAACATTATCATGGAATTTAGGAATTGGAGGGGGAAAAGCTGAACGGTAATCGGGAGCGTCATGAGGGCCAGTAGCAAAAGATGCTCCCTGAGAAGGAAAAACGAACTTAGGCAGTGAATATGCTTCTGGCTTTGGAATAGAAGGACCAAATGGATGAGATGAGGGCCCAATAGATTTGCCTGCAGGAAAAGAGTCACGATCACGAGGAGGATTTTCCAAGAGCTGTTTAGAAACAGATTGAAGAGCCTTCTTAACTGCATCCAGTCCCCCTGTGAGCTGCAATGTGCTATGTTGGTCAGCCAAATTTTATGTGTTATGAAGAAGAACGCCATAAGAGTATACCAAGAAATAAATAAGATAGGCCTATTAATTACCATGGGCAAGAATAAGGACTACCATGGATTAACAAACAGCAATCACATGGAGAATATGATCCTGAAGAACAAGTCAACAAGCAAAACCAATATCTGCTTCTCCAATATAATCCTCAATTGAAAAGGTAGGAGAAGAATTGAAAAATACATGAATGCCACAAATTTCAAAGGTATAGGAACAACATATGCTGTAGTAAATAGGATAAAGGTGTTCCTTAAGTCAAGAGCTTGTTCGTCACAGAACCCTTAAACCACAAAAAGGACAAGACATGACACCATATAACCCTCCCCATATTAGCACCAAAAGAATAAAAAATAAAAACAGTTTATGTTCATATAATTGTGATTATATGGGCAAAGATAAAACCTGTGATATCAGTAACATTCTACGAAACCAAAGAGCAGAAGAAAGAAGATGAAGACGGATATAACTAAATGAGTTGCCTGTTACCTGGACCAATTCATCAAAGGGGGTTGCACATGAAGGAAGTTTGTCTCTAGGAAGAATCCGGATTTGTGCCCCACTTTCTGCTGACATTTGCTTGACGACACTTCCACCTTTTCCCAGTAGACACCCAACTTGGCTAGAGAGCACAAGTAACCTAACAACAACTGACGAAGACTTCTTACTTTCCTCATCACCTCCATCAGTCCCAGGTTCTCCTTCAAACATCCTTTCAAAAACGAGAAAGAGGGCCTTTTGCATAGCAGATTTTGTTTTATCAGATTGTAAGTCTTCCCCTGGAGCAGATTCTTTATCTTCATTGTTATCATCTTGTTCCTTTGTATCATCACTCTCGTCAGCCTCATTGTTCTCTTCACCACCATCTACTTTGCTCTGCTCATTACCAGCTTCTGTTTCTTTATCGGGTTCTGAAATAACAATCACTCTTTCATCACACCCAGGAACAATTTCCTCAATTCTAACCTTTGCTCCAGTTTCCTGGCGTATTTGCGATACGACAGTACCACCTTTGCCGATCACACCACCAGTCTTGGAAGCAGGACATAGCACACGAAAAACAGTAGTACCAGGGGGTATTTTCAGTAATTGGTGCTGCGGTTGAAAACCCGTGGACTTCTGCCATTTTCCCTTTCCGTTAGGCTCCAAAGGGTTGCGATCCAATGGTCTTTTGGAAGGCGTCAACTGCAAAGACATGCTTGTAAAATATATTGTAAATCTGTAGCACCAGTCCCTGCAACCAATACAAGCCAAACTTATTAGAAGCAACATTAAACATATAGCTTCTGGATAATACGTCTCTCTGATTCAAAATAACAATGAAGAAAACCTAGACTTGATAAGCATAATGGTAAAACCAGGTTGAGGTAATACCCCTTCGGGCTCAAAAATCATCACAATTACCACTCAGAGAATAAGTGTCGTGTGTTTTACCAATGCATTTGATTAGGCTAAGATAAACATATTTATAGTAGGCAAAAATACGAACAAAAAAAAAAAAAAGAACAACCGATTAAAGGAAGTGAAACGAAGACAAAACCCAAAATAAAAGGTACGGAAAGTAGGGTTTCTGAAAACAGAAGATGAGCAAATTAGTTACAACGAGAACCGGGAAAGAGAAAACAATGAGAACAAATACAATAGAACACTGAAGTTGAAAAAACCCTAAATTTAGAAGAACGATGAAAAATCAAAATGAATGCAATGAAATAAAAAGTTGAAACCACATACCTTGGAAGGGAACGGATCCGTCACCAGAAACCTTACAGGGGTTGCAGTAACAGCGAATCAAAGAGCAGTAGGGTTTTCTACGGGAGGCACAGCTGAAACGAGATGGTCTCCGGGTTTTTTTTAGTTGAAATATTTATATGTGGCCGTTGGGGTCTCACTCCTGACGCAATCTTCTTCAATCCAGGTGTCGTGCGAGAAATGGGAAAATGTTTTAAACTGCACGTGCTGCACTGAACGAGCTATCAACCGTCGAGCTAGAATCCATTTAAAACCATGAAGGTCACGAAAATTTCAGATGCCAATCAAACGGTCAGAACACACGCCTTAGCATAAAAATGGTAAACGTCGTATACACCCCTGTAGTATGGGGTGTTTCGCTTTAACCATCAAAACTTCATTTGTGCCTTCTTACCAAGCCAAAAGAAAAGAAAAAAATAAAGTAAAAAATAAAAAAAGGAAATAATATTTTCATTTATGTATATTAATCGGTTCATTTTAAGTTTAGTATTTTAAAAAATCGAAGGTATCAATTCGGTTTTGATTAACCAATATAAAAAACAAACGGTTAATCGAACTTACCTATATAGATATATTTATGTATATTATATCTATTTTTCATACATGTTTATATTATTTGTATATTATATAAATAAATATATATACATTATATAAATATTAATATATTTTTTATAATATATTATTTATTTATTTATTTATAATATAATATTTTATATGCATTTCTAGTTTTTATTGTATATTTTGACAAATTAAACCGGTAGTAACCAAACTAATCAACTAGTTAATTGATCGGCTTTGATTCAATTTCAATTACCAATTTTCTAAAAAATAGTACTACTGGTTCAGTTCGATACCCCTACCTGAAACTACCACAAATTAAGGAAAAATCATTTCTTATGCAGATAAGAAATGATACGAGAAAGACTTTGACCAATAAAAAACGAGCTTGATCTCCTGAAAGCATCAATGTTGTCTACAATCTAGAATGGGGAGGGGTCCTATAATTGTAGTCAAACAAATATATATTCAAAAGGGGTTTTTATCAATTGGTACAATTTGGCGCATTTTGGTGTTCATATAATGAATAATAGAGAATCATAAGATACCTCAAATATTCATCGTTCGATGTTATCATTGGGCAACGTTATTACGCCTTATGCCATAAGATCAAAACAGTCATTATGGATGCATTGGTGCAATTTTATAGCGTTCTATGCATCTAATGTCCCGCTATGGCCAACAATGAAGAATCCTACGAAACTAATTATCGTTATTTATTGTCTTTCAAACAAATGGGTGCTTCCTTACTAGATATGGTCAATGCTATCATTCAAGGGCACATTGGTACAATTTGGCAGTGTTACAAGCCTCTTAAGATACATAATGGTGAATAACAAAAAATCTTGCAAAACCATGAATACTCACTGATGTCTCGCGATTTGGCTTCTCTTGCGTGTCAAATTGGGCTAGGCCGAGCTAGAGATGGCCAAGCTGGTTTTGTTCTACAAGAGGAAGAGTTAGAGTGCCCGGGTTGTCTTTACTCTGAGTGGGCACTCCGATGCTTAAGTCAGAGAGTGTTTTAAGAGTTTTTAGGGAATGAAAGAGCTTGAGAGCTTGTAATCGCACATACCTTCACAAATAGAAATGAGTGCCTTATATAAGCATCAGTGATTTAGGTCCCCTTACAATGGGTCTCATCTTCTCGCGGAGCCGTTTCCGCTTGGTCCGGTAATCTATTGCATCGGTTACGTGTTCTACGCGGGGGTTACGATCTTTCCAGGTAACTCTGGGGTGTGCAGTGCGATAGGCCGGTCCAACGGTCAAAGCATTAATGTTCTGGAGATCTCAGGCTGGTAACATCTCTTCAAGACAAGTCAGCGAACTCGTTCGCATGTCGCCATAGATTCCTACAACTTGGCCGGTCTCTGAGGCAGGTCACTACAAGTTAGGAAACCTATCAATTCGGCCCGACCGAGGTGGAGGTCGGCCTGAGCGAGGTGCTTGAGGCTAACTTGCCGAATTGGTTTGTCTAGTCAGCGCCAAGGTATCACTTGAAGGCCACCTGTCACGAAGTGATTCGAATGACCAAATTACCCCTCATCACTCACGATTTGATATTGTCATAAGAACAATTGGGTCACGCCTTGTTATCGAAGGTTGATACAATCTTTGTAGATGCATTGGTATAACTTAGCGGCATTTTGGTGCTCATATGCCCCGTAGTAAAGAATAATATAGAATCTTTATGGTACATTGAATGTTTAACATCTTGTATCGTCCTTAGGGCAATATTGTTGTTCCTTCTGCCATAGGGTCAAAATACATTTTCCGGATGTACTGGTAATGGTTTGTTATGGCCAATAATGGAGAATCCTACAGAACTAAGGATTTTTCACGTCCATGATCGTCTTTTAAATAACCGGGTCATGCCTTCCACCATAAGGGCAACATTGTTATTGTGGATGCACTGATGCAATTTGGCAGCGTTCTAGACCTCATATAGAAGCAACTATATTTGAGTCAAATGACACCCTCAGTTGGTTTCCTCAATCAAGATAAATGTTGGTGCCCAGAAAAAGAAAATGATGAATGTGCTTTTAGGTGTATCGATGAGAATCACAAAGGTGGACTTATACAAATTATAGTTGGGCTAATAGGTAAAACATCAATAATGGTGGTGGTAATGATCGTGAATTTAGAAGTTCACGAGTTAGCAAAAAGTTTAAGGTTCACGAGTTACCACTCGAGAATCACGATTGAAACTCTTTAAGCGATTTGTAAGGTTGCATAGAGGTGTGATGTCACAAAGAGGGAATGCAAGAAGATCAAAGAGGAGACCAACATCAACATAAAGTACCAATACAACATAAAGAGGAAACCAAGTTGCTGGTTAGCTTGCGAATAAGGACTTTGTCATATGATAAATACATATTCATCAAGCTCATAGGACTTGGGTTATATTATCCTTATACATACATTGAAATTTCATGTGTCGGATCGGGCTTTCGCTCTTAATTAACAGAATTTTTTTAGGCCCGAGCCCGAATTCATTGACTTCTTGAGTTCATCGGTACAAAAAGAGAGAAATGAAGAGAGAGAGAGAACATGGTAGCTGCTACTTGAGTTCGGTGGCTGCTTCTACTAGCTTACATTCGTTGCTGAATCGTCAGGTATTGATGAAAACAATGAGAGGACATGATCGCTGGCTCGCTGCTACCTAAGTTCATCGGAGAAGGTAATGCAAAAAAAAAAAAGGATTGTCGCTTGCCGCTGCTAGCCTACATTCAATGACGACTCATTGGAGATCGCTGGTTCATTGCTCGTTGCTAGCTTGGGTTATGTGAGAAGTGATAACTAAGAAAAGAGATACAATGAAGAGAGGGAAAGAGAAAGTTGGGTAGGGTTTTCAGTTTTATGAATTTAGAAATTATAATAAATATTATATATTTTATATTATATAAAATAGATAGGCTCGGGCTTTGGCCGTTGGGCTACCCGGCCCATGAGCAATAGATCTAATTGAGAGTATGGCATCTAGCCTCACATTGAGAATATCTCTCCTACTTTTATGTTAAGGTCATGAGTAGATATTCTCTATGTATGGTTGGATGTTACATTCTAAGGATGTACACATGACTTTATTTTTTGGCTTTTTTAAGGAGATTTTGTCTCATTCAAACTCCCTTCATGAAATTTGATTAATAGCCACCTAGTTAGTTACCACTTTTTATAATGCTCATGGATTTCCTCTCCACACCCACCTTATAGCACATTGCAACTACACATTGAAAACATCTCCCATAATTGGATGGTCGCAAGTGTTGTGAGGAGGAAATTCATATTCTTTGGTATCATATTTTTTATCATCTTAGTTGAACCCCACTAGTTAAATATATTAATGATGAGAACAAAATACAAGAATGAAGACCAGGAAGATTTCAAATTCCAATCTCCCACTTTGCTTTTAGAGTAATATGGTGCAATTAATTTAAACTCATCGTCCATCCATATTTGAACAAAGGTTCCTTAAGAGTAGCTACTTTGGAAACCTTCCATGCCTAAGTTATAGGTGTAGTGTGGGTCACGACGGCTTGACACTATTTTCATTTTTTTACAATGGAAAAATAAAATTTATATATTTATATATTATTAATATATAGGAAAATCTTCATTCATTTACCCCACCTTACAAATTTTACTTCACCACATGGTTGGGAATAGTAATACTAGGGGAAATGATGTCAATACATTGGGGCTTTGGTGTCAAAAGTGGGGTATAATGTGGGACTCAATCCCTTAACCCAGCATGGCCGAGGGTTGTGGCCCATGCCTAGAAATAGCATGGCCCATAACTGTAGCATGTAGGCTATTCCAAGCCCAACATGTTTCATAGATTTATGGCTATCTATGCTGAATGTATGTCTAAGATTAAGATTGCTTAGCATGGAACATCTGCTATTGCCTAGGGCCTAAAATAAAATGATTTTGATTACCTAGCTCATATTGTTGTTGAAATAAGGATGATCATTCTTTGAATGGCCTACATTTAAGTCCCAAGGTAAAGGCTGGGCTGGGCTTGGGATTTCATGAAACCCCTTATGAGTCCCTAGCTCGGCATAAACCGGACCAAGATCACCCTTATTCTAAAACTCATAACATAGACATGCATCATTCTTTTGCAACTTCACCTAAGAGGTCGAGCTTAAACTTGAAGGCATGCTTTGCTTGCAATGCAATTTTATTTGCACTAGTGTAAAAGTTGAATGCAAAAGTCTAGTTTGTTTTGTGGATTTTTTTTGCTGCATAAATAAAATTCAGAGCAAAGAAAAGCAACATTTGAAGCAAAAGTCAATTGGGATTTATTTATTGCGTTTATATTTTCATGCATCTATTACTATATAAAGCGAATAATTGCCTAAATTTTAGTGCAGGTCCAAAAAGTTAAATTTGATTAAATGATGTTAGTTTATATTCTTACCCTTTAATTACACACGCGCATAAAACATGCCCTTGCACTAGTTTGTACTAATGCAAATGGAAATGCATTGCAAACAAATAGAGCCCAAAAAATATAACTATATTTTTCTCAAATCAAAGGCATATAAAACTAATCGTTGAAGGAGGTTTGACCCATAATCCAAAGCCTAGTCAGAATGTTTAAGTCCTACCATATATTTTTTTATATTATGGGTTTTCTCATCTACGGCCTAACCCATTACTCAAGGAGAGCAGACTTTTCATCCAGGCTAAGGGGCAAGCCCAATGCTTATGTTGAGCCCATTATCATAGTATCATCTTTCACTTTCCAACGATTGAACCACAGGATGCTCTCCAACCAGTGTCATAATCTTTTACTGTTGATAGACAAATCAAGGCTGCTAATTGTTATTTAAACCATTAAGAATGTGTCGTGGATAACATTGATGAGAAGGCTTCAAGTCACTCTCAACTCCAATGAGAAAACCATCAAATGGATTAATGATATCACCCCAATTTAAATCATTTAAGGTGTTGTTCGTCAAAATTCAGTGGGGAAGGCGGTGGTTTGATTAACTAAAGCTCTTGTATTATCATACCTTTTTGGTATCAAAGGTAATTCTTTTAAGCTCATTTTGGAAGGAGTAGAATTACAAATATGTAGAGTGAAAAAACCTTGTATTGTGTATTATTTTGTATATATTTGTATTTATACTCTTGGACTTTCCAAACTGATATTGATTAAATGTTACATCACAATTGAATGAATTGGCATAATATCATTGGGCCAATAGAGTATCCCCTCCTCGATGGCCTGGAGATTACTCAGAGTGACACTAAGAAAACTGGTTCTGCATGCCTAAAATCTATAGCTTTTGCACTAGCTGTTGGAATGGACTTGACAAAAGTGAATTTCATCTTTTCAAACTAGAGATTCATACGTTTTACCTTTTTGTTTTATATTTATATGGGTATTTTGCATGCAGGATTGTAAGTATCTTTTTTCCTAAGATAATGATGTGGAGATGGTTGCTTCCAATTCTTGTTAAGTTACGTAATGATGGGAAATATTGGCATGTTTACTAATGATTTGGTTTAATAGAAAGTGATACAAAGCCAAGCAAACAACATATTTCAAGTATAATAGTAGTAATAGAATCTATGGCTCCTTGAAATTCTTTTCTAAGTAGATTAAACTGTTGGCTAATTCATCACTTAAGTTTCCAATAGTATCTTCACTTGACAAGTTGTCCATTGTCATGAACATGCATTGCATAGATTTCATAGTGTAAAATTCTAAATACAAATATGTACAGTTCAACACCTTGAACACAGTATTCCTAAATCTTGTGTTTGAACTGTATATATTTGCATTTGCAATTTTCACAAACTGGGCCTTTAAAGGAATATAAATGCAAATGTGTAAAGTGTAAATACTTGTATATATTTTGTATTATTTTATTTACATTTGCACAATACATGCACTATATCCAAACCAGACCTTGGCTAATTTGATGATATTAGGGCAGTGTTGTGGGTCAATCAATTTAGCGTAGTTATTGAATGAATACTACCCAGGTTTCAGTCGATTTCTGCTCCTTTTACTGGGGCATAATTGAAAATAAAAAGAGTAGACTGGTAGGCTCATCCAACGTTTTTTCTAGTAAAAGCCAACAACTATTATCTTTTAAAAATCAAAGTTATGAAGCTTGTACATGTGGCCAATATTAAAGTTCCTCAACCATTTTTGACGACCATGAAAGAATCCACTTCTCGTCGAGTTGATTCTAGACCGTTGTTTGTACTCTCTTCTATGAGTTCGGAATTCCTGCACCTGGTTTTGTGTCTGCAAGGGTGCACTCCTAATCAAATTGGGACACGTTAGAATTTGGATAGCACTCTAACTCAAATATGCGAGTTATTTAAACGGCCAGTTTGCCTCTATTAGTTTTTTTAATAATACTTAGAAAATAAAAAAAAAAGGGTGAAAACTTTCCGCAACCGCAAGACTATTCCATGACAAACTTTAATATTGTCTGTAAAACCCTAATCCCTTTTTCTTCGTTTAGTAGAGAATGAAGGAAAAATCAGAACTCTAAATAGGGAGATATACACTCTACTCTACATACCTCATGAAACATGGGATGAAGAAAATAGAAAAGTTTATTGTCAATGGGCACAAATCTATCACTCCATGAATGCCGATCTCCACAGGTGAAGACATTGCTATTGGAAAACTATCAAGGGATTAGTGAAGCATATGAAATCTTGACTGATGAGTATTGAAAAACGAAAACAAAGAAAACTGTTGCAAACCAAACCAGCTCTAACCTGGTGCTGATGCATTAATAAACGATTGCAGACCAAATAACGGTGGAAGTCATTTGCAATAAATTGTTTCAGGTGCCCATCGTTTCTTATTCACTTGAGTACTCTGCTTTTTTCAAAACACTTGCAACCCATTATGAACTAGATTCGGTAATGATTCCCTTTTCAAGTCAAATTTATAAAATGTGAGCTTTATTTTCTAATGATGGTATTGAGAAAAAAATCATGAACAGAAAGACAATAGAGACTTCACAAATTAGGAAGCATGTTTCAAAGTAATTAACGTCTACCAAATTTGTTTTTGAACTTATCTCAACTTGAAGATTTCTGAATCTTTACCTCAATCAATTGGATAGAGTATACACTATAAAGTCATCAAAACAACAAGATTTGCCTGTTTGTTGCTTCAATTCTCATTTGCAGAATAAGAAACACTGAACATTGACTTAGAGAAAGCAAGTTTACCATGGAGGAGCTTTGCTAGCACTTTAGTATAAACAATTCAACACCTGAATTTTTTCCCCTGCAATCATTCGATAATGGCATCTGCTCCATGGAAGGGCTAGGTCTGAACAGTTTTCTCTATATTTTTTACCGTCTGTTGAGCTAGGCGGTCAAAGTATCTATTTTTATTCTTTCTTTTAAATTTTTAGTTTGAAAAAATTGAGATATTAGAAAATGCAAACGGTCCCATTAAATGACTCACACATGTGACCTGGGATACCATGCGAAGTCTGACGTGTTTCAATGTAATTGGGAGTGCACCACAGCACACACATAACCAAGTGCAGGAAATCTGTACTCAACAATGGTTTTGGCTATTTTTTATTTAATTTTTAAATTAGAATAGACTATTCATTTGAACTGGATGATCAGACCGTTTGACACAGGAACTAGTAGCCAAAATGGTCCTGTGTCTGGTTTGGTTTTTAAAACCATGTTGAGCTATTGGCAATAGATAGAAAATAGACTCCATGAGTGATGAGACAAATCGTGGTAGAGTTCATCCCACTTTTTTTTTTTTTTTTTTGGCTTAAAGCTACTACTCTAGATAGACATTCTGATTCAGCCAAGATTGTTCAACATTTTTTATTAGTGTGATGCCAACTAGGAGTGGCCNTCTGATTCAGCCAAGATTGTTCAACATTTTTTATTAGTGTGATGCCAACTAGGAGTGGCCACGAGCCGAGCTCTTCACAAGCTATTTGAGCTCGAGCCTAATAGAGCTCGACTCGTGAGGTTCGCGAGTCGAGCTCGAATAGCTACATATATATATAATAAAATATAAAATTATAGAAAATAATATAGATAATATTTTATTTTCATATATAATAATAACTAATTATTATAATTCTTAATTCTTTAAATATCAAATAAAAATGTTTTATATATATATATTTTTATAAAACATTTTTTCTCAAATTGAGCTTGACTCGAGCCGAACTCGAGCTTATGAGTTTTTTATTCGAGCCGAGCTCAAGCCTCGTACTACCTTGGCGAGCCGAGCTCGAGCCTCGTACTATTTGGCTTGGCTCGGCTCGGCTCGGCTCGAATCCACCCCTAATGCCAACTAAAAAGTGGGCATGCGGTAGCAAATGTCATAGGTTGTGTTTGGAAGTGGTGTAAAACATCATCGATGTAAAAGTCCATCAATGACGTTTCACATCGAACCGCTTGAAAATGTAAACTATTGAACATAGAAAAACGTGTTTTTTTATTGATGTAGTTTTTACATCGATAATTGATGTAAAACCTCATCATAAGTAGGGGTGGCCACAAGTCGAGCTTCTCACGATCTATTTAAGCTCGACTCAGCTTGGTTTAAATCGAGATTCGAGTCGAGCTTGAGCCCAATAAAGCTTGACTCGTGAGGCTCGCGAGCCTAGTATTATAAATAAATAATTTTTATTATATACATACATATATATACATATACATATATAAATATATATAAATTATATATAATATTTTTATTTTTATGTATAATAGTAAATAATTTTTATAATTTTTATTTTTTTATATGTATAATAATAAATAATTCTTATTTTTTGTATGCAAAACAAAAACATTTTTTATATGTATAATAATAAATAATTTTTATAATTCTTAATTCTTTGTATGTAAAATAAAAAAACATTTTTTATATGTATAATTTTTATTTTTTAGAAAAAAAAACTTGGCTTGCAATTGAGCTCGAATTTGCAAGCTTTGAATTGAGCCACACTTGAGCTTAAGTCTCTAGCTTGAGCCTAACACAATTTCAATGGCCGAGCTCAAATAGCCAAGTATTCGGCTTAGCTCGGCTCGTATCCACCCCTAATCATAAGTGACATTTTACATTGATTTATGATATAAAACTCCACTCCATTCAAATGCCGACAAATCTAAAACAGAGTGAAGTTTTTCATCGATCTTGATTTAGACTCCAAACAAACACCAACAAAACTAAACCGATGGTGAGGTTTTACATCTATGATGTTTTACACCTCTTCCAAATGCAGCCT
Source organism: Nelumbo nucifera (assembly GCF_000365185.1). The sequence continues at coordinate 119,289 of NW_010729305.1, forward strand.
TAGGGATGCCTCTATAGGAAACTAAATTCATAGAAGAAAGGAGTCAAAACTTTTCGAGGAAGGATTGCAAAAAGGCCAACTCAAATCATTGGGTATCTTGCATAGTTAGGGCGCTAGGCCATTAGCAAATAACAATAGGATAGAAAGAGCATTAGAGTTCGGCTTTGTTGACCACAACACATAATGGATTGATAAACATTCTCCTACTCACCATGTTTATCATCTCAAATATGAGCCCAGATTTCCTACCCACTCTCTACCCGTAGTGAATTGGAGTCACACATATCTCAATTCATAACAGAGATGTGTGTCTCCAATTCACAGTGGGTAGAGAGTGGGTAGGAAATCCCGAGTGCTCAAATACCCCTTCACACACTGTACTTTAGTTTGTAGTGTTGCCAATGATCGGGTCTAGTCCAGGTTAGTGTAGGCTTGGTCCCAACTCTCTATAGAATTAGTTCGGACCAAGGTCTATTATACTAAAACATCATTAACCAACATGTCTGACCTGTTAAGATCAAATTATAATTGATATCTCTACTTTTAATTTATAACTAGATAATGACCCTTCATAGTACGCCTTATTGATTTAATAAAAAGGTGTACTAATTACACCTATTTTTATGTTATAACTTTAGGTTATTATTTTATTTGATATTTTTTAATATATAAATTTGTTATTTTATTTAAGAGATTAAATAGAATTTTATTTTTAATTAAATAATAATCCACTTTATTCCTGAGAAAAATAATAATTCACTTTATAGATCCTATATTATCTTAAATGTGGCTTTTTTGTTTTTTTTTTTTTAATCTTTAGTGGAGGTAACTACCACTAACCTTTTTGAGACTAGAGGTAACTAACATTTGATGTTCATACCTTTGTTTTGTTTTGTGTTTTTTATTTTATTTTTTTGAGTGGGTAGACACATGTTTAAGAAAGGACCATTTTATTTGAAAGTGGTAGTAACCACTTTTGAGATAATTTTTCTTTAAAAGAATAAGATGCCACTTATTTGAGAGAGAAGTTCTCTAGTCTACGTAGCAATGGCAACAGGGCAGGGACTATATTCACCATCCCCGACATTAACTTTAAAACAAATCCTTGTCAGGTTGTCCTCGACCTCAATCTTTGTCGGGGATAAAAGTGACCCTCCATCCTCAATCCTTATAGGAGACAAGTTCCCCGTTAGGGACTTAAATCCCTAAAATTTTTAAATTAGACTTAATGTAAGGAATTTTTTTTTTTAAACAGGCAGGGAACATAAAAATTTTAAATGTATTTTGATATATATATATATATATATATATATATCATAAATAATATCACAAGTAATATAGATAATACTATATATGTATATATTTAATATATAAGCAATGTCGGGTGAGGTAGGGAATTCACTCCCCATTCCCATCCCCATCATTATCAATCCCTGCCACCCCCTAGGTCCTTGCTAAGGCAATCTTCATGTTCAACCTCATTGAGTTGGGGAAGCTAGATACTCAACAGGTATGGAGAAATTTGCCATCTCTAAGTCTTAGTGCTTTCCTTAAGGGGGTGTTCTTTTTTTTTTGTATTTTGAGAGGGGGGAAAGTTGGCCAATTGGATTTATGTGGGAACTAGGGAAAATTTATTTTCCTAGGCATTCTCCTAGGTGGGTAAATAAGTTTTCCACTTGGAAGGAAAGTTGCCAACACTTGAATGAGACAAAAATGCCCATTTAATATTGGATTTTTATGGCTAAAATGGTCATTGCCTTATTTACATGGGAAATAAAAGAACATGGGTAAATACACTTACCTGGGTAAATCTTTCATGGGAAACACTTAGGGGACGTTCTTTTTGTGGATTTGGAGAGGGGGGTAAGTTGGTCAATGGGATTTTGGTTTCCATTGACCAAGAATCCCATGTTTATTTTTTAGATTAATGTGGTGACCATGGAAAGTTTATTTTCCTAGGTATCACTTACCCAGAAAAGTGATACCCATCTCCTAGGTGGATAAATAACTTTCCCATATAGGGGGAATGTTGCCAACACTTGAATGAGACAAAAATGTCATTTTTAATAATGGATTTTTATGTATAAAATGGTCATTACCTTATTTCTCTGAGAAATAAAAGAACATAGGTAAATATACTTAACCGAGTAAGTGTTTCACAGGAAAAACTTATACAGATAATTGCATTTACTCGAATAAATAACTTACGGATAAGAGAATCGAATGAGGCGTTAATTGAATAAATATGTTTACCTTAATTTACCAAAAAAAGAGCCCAAAAAGAATATAATAATTGGGACACGCAAATATCGGAATCTCCACTACAAGTCTTGCAAATTGAGCATGTTGGCAGATTCGCCGGTTAAGTCTCACAAATTATCTCGATTTGTATGCAGGGGGACCGAGTCACTTGGTTATTCCTCTTGGCATGACCTCCTCTCTTCGGATCTCTTGGCCTAGTCAATCTTCGATCATGATTGGGATTTACATTATTCGAATCGTCAACCTATACTCGTCACCTATGTCAGAATTCAGAACAACTCCATGAATTTCAGATAGAGTGAGCGAGTATGGAAACCTGCTAACAACCACTATTCAATGGATTAGTTTAATTAGCACATGACAGCCAATATACATGCAGTGGATTGGTTGGGTTTATTTTACAGAAATCCTGTGATCAATTGAATCTTCATGCTCTAAGAAGATTAATGCTATTACGACTTTCTTTCTTGGTATGACTTCTGTTACAACTCAATTGGAGCACTAATTAAAAAAGGAAGAGAATAGAGTAAAAGAAACGGTAACAGATAGTTCAACAGTACAAGGAAAACAGCAGTTTCAAGTTCAATATCAACAAATCCTTATCAATCACATCCAGTGGAGTATTAGAAGATAGGAAGAGAGGGCCTATACCCAAAATCAGCATGATCAAATGGTATATTGCTATACAACTTTTGACAAAGTTCCAAATAAATATTTACTCCAAAAACACATTTAAATACGAATTTAATTAAATTAAGTTTTAGTCGGTCAATCTTGAAGATGGGAACTTCTTGCCCCAAATCGTCAAAAAAATCCAGTATGCGGTTTCCTTCATGCAGGTGAGAAGATGTGAGCCAAAGAAATATCATTCCCGAAATCTTCTGCAACTGGCATGGAGTTTTTTTTCTTTGTTTTATTATTATTATTATTTGAAGTTATAAAATAAATAATTTGAACGTTTTATAGATTTTTTTGGGTTTGACTATGATATGAAAATGATATGATATCCAAAAAATCATAAATGTGATAACGCAATTCATGAATGACTTTCCATATCATATTTTTCTGTACCATAGTTTTTCCCTTTTTTTTTGATAGGCTTATTGTCTTAAAAGTTGGTGTGATGGATGCCATGTGCGAGAAGCGTTGCGTTTGTGTGGTTGCGCACATGTGTTTCTCGTGTTCCCTGTACAAAAACGTCTTCTTGTCATATTGTGTATCGTTTATCTTTGACACTTGCCTACCCGATCATTGACCACACGAATTGTATGGTCCGGCCGATATGACGCGGCCTGTGGAGGATATGGTTGGGTTCCTTTCTCCTATGCTATCCTCACCTCCCTCGTCCCTCCACAACTCCACTTGTATCTAATTGTACAAAATCTTGATTTCTCATGTCAAGATATTATATATCAGCCATTCTGATTATTAAGGCCTATTCATAGGCCGGGCTAGATTAATCTTTGACTCTTTATTAAGAAGGACCTAAATCGAGCCCAACCCTTACATAAATCATGAATCACAATTTGAATAAATATATTATGATATACTAATTGTATTTTTCTTATAGTATATTATATACTTTTATTTGTATATAATATTATTGGTCAGGCTTGTTTGATAAAACCTAATAAACCTGGTCTGAAAAATTATCGGACCTGATGTTTAGGGCTCAAGCCCAAACCTATGGGCTTAAAACTTTCTTCAAGCCTGATGAAAAACGAGCCAAGCCAGCTGGCCATCCTGTTAGGCTACCCGGGTATGAATAGGTTTAATTCTGACCCACTCTGAGCCTCCGATAAGCACATGATCTAGACGACACGTGGCACACCCTATCATCACTTTTTATCCGGTCTGAATCGTGCTGATTAAAATAGAACACATGGGCTCAAACAAAATTAAGAGAAGAGAAATATTTATTTGAATATAAAGATTAATGAGTACTTGAATAGGTAGAATTGGGATCAAATCCTCAGAATGTTCCGAGGTCGATGTAAGGAATAGATCCGGACTTGAATAAGTAAAGGGGTTGTGGATGGCTGAAGACAAGTTTCAAATCCCAAAGTCCAAAGCTTTACCAAACTAAGCAAGCTGGCATTCAAGATTATATATTCATGTGTGTGGGTACAGGAGTTAAGTTAATAAATGTACTTCTATACTTTTGCTAATTTAATGGATTATGGATCAATGGATTAGGTTAGTTTGGGATGTCCTTTCTCTAGAGATATCCATGGCTTGTTCTAATATGGGAATCTACCAGAAATGATTAAAATATAATTAGAGACCAGTGGTTTAGTTCTGATGATCGATCAAATATTTTGCCAAAATTCTTTTAAATTAAAACATATCAGATGGAAACAACAGGCTTTAACTTATTAGGCGATGAAATGCCATCTTATCTTCATGATCAAACACACTCATAATAACAAAAACAAAAGGCTGATATTTAAATAAGTTAATGCATCGTACTATTCAATTCTAATGGGTGTTGTTTGTTTGCTACTTTGCTTTTGTTTGTTTGTTAAAAAGTAAAAAAGATAATGGACTTTTGTGTTGCATTGGCGACACAAATAAGTGAATAACATATGTTGCATTGGCGACTTTTCGAGTGTATAGTGTTTTCACCAGTCACTACCAACCACTCCCAGTTTTCGTCGCAAGATGTAGAAGGACGTGCATGCTCAATTGGGCTCTGTCATTTGTGTCGGTGTTTCTTCTTCCTTCTTCTTTCTTTCTGTTTGCTTTTCCTGATACTTTGGGTCCTCTACTGCCATGAAAATCCGAGCTAGAGAATTACAGTATGCTAGTAGTTGAGTTGAGTGAATGCAAGATAAAAAGAAAAGCAACAAGTGCGTAGTAGAATAGCAGGGAGAAGAGGAAAATAAGTGAACATTTTAATCAAAGTTCATTGTTAACCACTAAAGAGTGGGTGGACAGATATTTCCGTATTGAAATGGATCAGCAAAAGCAGTATAGGATAGGGACAGACATGGAAAAATGAAGCATCTTGGTGTTGAAATATCAAATATAAATATAATGCTGTCTGAAATATTCGTGTGTAGCAAATCAAGTGCCTCCTATACTTTGATAAATGAAGATGATTTTATAGTGATAAGACTGCATGAGTGATTATTCTTGCGCGGCCCGTTAATTTGCCCCAACAGATTTTCGTTTATTTGGAGCATGTTTGTTTGAATTGATTGTGCCCAACGACGCATCAAGTTAACTATGGTGGTGTTTGGGATTGATGCCAATTTTTCAGAAATTGGTGCTATATGAGAGTTATATCAGTGGTTTCAAATTTTGTCCATTATTTTGATATTTGGTTGATTGATTATGAGAAATTGGTAAATTTATTAGATGTTTATTATTAAAATCGGCCTAGAAAAAGAATCACAAAAAGTGATGATTCTCCTTTTTAAGCCTTATCGTAAATACAAAAAGGGAAAATTACTGATCAGTACCCTATACTTTGGCTCGAGAGACAATTTGGTCCCCGGAGTTTAAAATGAGACAATTCAGTACTCAACTTTCAAAATGTGACAATCTAGTACTTGTCGTTAACCAGTCCATTAATCAGCCGTTGAGTGACATTTGAAAAGTCAAAAATGCCCTAAGAATGTCATTTAATTCTCTTTAGCAACCATCTAAACATTGATAATAAAATGAATAACCCAAAATGCTAAATTCTTCTAAACAGTTACCAACTTTTTTGAATAGAAGAGGCTAGGATTTGAGACTGTTCAGTTTTTCTTGTCAACATTTGGATGGTTGATAAAGAGAATTAGATGGCATTTGAAGGGCATTTTTGACTTTTCAAATGTCACTTAACTACTGATTAACGAACTGGTTAATGACAGGTATTCTATTGTCACATTTTGAAAATTCGAGTATCGGATTATCGCATTTTAAAGTTTGGGGACCAAATTGTCACTCGAGCCAAAGTACATGGTATTGATCGGGAATTTTCCCATACAAAAATTACTGTTGATAATCACTAACAAACAAATTCATAACCGATTTATGAAAAGTTGGTTGACATGGCAACAAAATGTATATCAAACAAACAATTTCTCTGCTTTTTCAAAAATCAATGATCTCAAAAAACACTATTTTTTTTTGAAAAATCTCATAAGAGGAATCATCATCGATCCCAAACATCTATAGGAAATCGGCCATATGAATGCATCCTATTTTGCCATGCATTTAGTTCTATTTAATGCCATAAGCCCCAATTGGTTTTATATGTGACAAGCCCCATTCTTTTTATTCCTTTTCCCTTGTCAAGGTTGTAACCTTAAGGCTGTGTTTGGTTTGAAGGAAAAGGTAGAGAAAGGAAGGGAAAAGTAAGGAAACTTTAACAAATCTTGTATAGGTTTCTCTACCTTTTCTTTCCCTACCTTTTCCTTCAAACCAAACATATCCTAATTGATCAAGTATATGTTTGGCATCGATGCTGCAGACTGCTGATGTGTGGGTTGGAAGCACCATTTTTTGAGAAAGTAGTGTTTTTTTTTGGTTTGGAATCGTTGCTGCCAAGTATGACATTTCTTGGAGCAACAACTTTTTCTGTTTGGTACCAATGCTCCAAGAAGTTTTTTTCAGCACTGGTATCCATTATCTAGTGCCACATAACTGCCATATCACTACCTTGTTAGCAGCAACGAGTTGTAGCTCCAAGAAACGCCAAATTTGGCATTACTCCAAGCTATGCCTTCCCGATTTCCGAGGCATGGCTTAGAGCATCGTTTTTTATGGAAAAATGTTCCAAACAAATGCCCATTTTTTGGAGCACCATTTTTTCTGATGTGACGCTGATGTGATGCCGTTTTTTGGAGCACCATTTCCGATGTAACGCTAATGTGATGCCGTTTTTTGGAACAACAACAACGACGCAAAACAAATGCCAAATATTCCATGTGCTTCTTAAATCTGAATTGAGACATTGAACTTGAATTAAGCTTCATATATATAGTTGCCTAAAGTCAACTGGTTTTTGTTTAAGCTATGTTTGGTTTGAAGGAAAATGCAAGAAAAGAAAGAAAAAAGTAGAGAAACCTTTACAAACATTATATAGGGTTACTTGTCTTTTCCTTCCATTCCCTACCCTTTTCTTCAAACCAAATATAGCCTTAGGTTACGTTTAATTTAAAAAAAAAAGTAAGAAAAGGAAGAAAAAAATAAGAAATTTGTATAGATTTCCCTACCTTTCCCTACTTTTTCCTTCAAACCTAACGCAACATTAATGTAAGGCTGACTTTGTTTGTAAGTATGGGGACGGGTTACCCCCGTTACGAATTGGTGTGAAGTAGGTGAAAAAGAAACCCCACAAGTTCCTCCATAATGGGGCCTTTTACTTTGTCAAGGCACCTCACGAGACCCGCCTCAGTCCATTAATTAATATTCCTCTTGGCGAGACGACAAACACAAAACAACTGATGGATGGTTTCTATCTTCAATGTGGATTACAAAAAACCAGAGACCTTACCAATAATTTATCCAGTTCCCATTTTTTCCTACGAGTTGACTTCACTGGTTCATCCAGTTACAGAGGAGATATCCTGAATCTCCTGAAAGTCAAAAGCGTATAAATACATTAAGAAACAGGGCATTCAGCCCCGCCTCAGGAAATAGTTATATGTTTAATTCACGGAGAAATGTTGGATTAGATTGTATGTTAAGAACATACATATATTTGTATATTTTTTTGCTTTAAAAAAATCCCAATCGTGAATTAAATCCAAGCACACCAGTTGCCCATCTTTTATTAAAATTCAAAACATTATTATTTTTATTTATTATTTCTTGTTTTTCATGCTCGCTTCTTGGAATAAGACGTAAGAGAGCTGGAGTGGTAGGGGAAGTGATTTGAACGTGTATTAAAAAAATAATGTAAATTACGCAATTAGCCTTTATTTTTGTTTGAAAACAAAAGTTTAGAAAATTAAATTAAAAATCTTTTCTTTTTCTTTTCATTCTTTTCACATATTTCATCGACCTTCCACTATCATCGATAATTCAATATATGCTGGTCACTGTCATTGCAGCTTGCAGGTAAAATCAGTTTTATGGGTTCGTGAATGTTTTCCCTCCAAATAACCTCCTTCCATGATCCATCGATCCAATATCGCTGACTCGTTGGTACACATTCAACTCATCCTAATCACTCACTATTGGTTATGTTTGGTTTGAAAAACAAAAGGAACGGAATTGAAGGAAAGACTTTCCTATATATATCCTAGCTAGTTGTTAGATTTGGATTAGGGCCCAATATATTGCCAATACCCTTTAGTAATTTCATTATATATACATTACCACCACTATTGTGTATGTATGTATATAAAAATTATTATATTTATTTTTTTTAATTCTCATTCTCAATATTATTATTTGAGATATTATATTTGTTTAATGATTAATTGAATTAGATGTGATTTATTTTATATTTGATCTTATTTTGAATCTATCACTACCATCGTCATTATCCAAGTCTTATCCCAACTATATGGGGTCTGATTTTAAATTCATATGTTTTATCAATTCTTAAGCTTAATCTTATATATAAACCTTCTTCTACGTTGTACGAAAAAACCAAAATCACATGAGCCATGCAATACCATTTAATATTTCTGGTCCAAGAAAAGTCTGATTTCACTTTGACAAAAGCGGGTCCCATATCTTTCAATTATATAGTATACAGCAGGTTTTTTAACTATAAAGCAAACACCACCTTAATTAGCTGATGGTTAAACTGGTAAAACTAATGGCACAATAAGCTTTCCTTTTCTTTTTAAACTTTTTAATCTGACCCTAGCTTGACAATATTGATAATAAGCTGTAGTTGAGGTGAATTCATTTGGTCTCACAACCTTTTGCAACTTTGCATTGGAAATATCTCTGTGTTTGTATATTCTTAAGTGTAAATTTCTTAAACTACCCTTATGGTTTAGCTAATTGACTAACTGTGTCCTTATTGTTTGAAAATTGACTAAGTGTACCCTTATTGTTTTTTACAATTGACTAAGTTTACCCTTAACCGTTAAATATGTATGAAAAAGGTAAAATGCCCATTATACCCCTATGCGAAATTACATTTTTATCCAGGTTTATATCTTAACTCAATCCCTCTCAGACAAGCTGCTATCGCCATCGTCACTGATGGTGGTCGTTGCAAATACCGAACGGCGAAGGTCTAGCAGAAGTCGACTCCGGCCGACGATGAACAGTGTTGGAACCACCACGGACTTCCGCCGGAGGTCGGTGAGTTTTTTTCTCCTATGTTCTTCGTTCAAAGTCGTTTCTTCCTCTAAATCTAATATCTCTCTCTCTCTGAAACATCCCAGATCTACAACACTGATCTGTGGTGGTTCCAATATCTAATCTAAAACGACCTTGGAGGTCGTTTTAACAATTGCAATGGTGGAAATATGTTGTGGAGTTGTCAGTAAAAGTGAAACGACGGCGCCGTGCGAGCTGAGCTCCCAAGCTGCCAGGCGCCAGAGGATGGAGATCCGGCGGTTTAAGTTTGTTGTTGGAGTTTCCATACCACGGGAAATTTGTCAAAAATGGCTGAGATTGGATGTTTATGGGGCTTTGTTGTCGTGGGATTGCGAAAATGCAGTTGAGAACTGTGGCATTAACGGAGTGTGAGGGAGTTTGGTCGCGTCGGATGAGGAGTCAGATATAGAGGAAGAAATGACTTTGAACGAATAACATAGGAGAAAAAACTCACTGACCTCCAGTGGAAGTCCGTGGTGGTTCCGGTGCCATTCGTCGTTGGCTGTAGTCGACTTTCGTTGGACCTCCGTCGTTCAGTATTTGCAACGACCGCCGTCGGTGACGATGGTGATGGTAGCCTGTCTGAGAGGGATTGAGTTAAGTTAAAAACATGGATAAAAATGTAATTCTGTATAGGGGTATAATGCACATTTTACCTTTTCTGTCCATATTTAACGGTTAAGGGTACAATTAGTTAATTGTCAGAAATAGTAATGGTACACTTGGTCAATTTTCAAACAGTAAAAATAGAGTTAGTCAATTAACTAAACCATAAGGATAGTTTAAAAAATTTACCCTATTCTTAATGCATATCTGCAAGGGGCTTTGAAGAAGATGTAGGGATGGTTTTGTAAGGATTAAATCCCATTGCTGTTGAGGTGGATAAAATCAGGTTAGAATAAATTATAATCTCATTGTCCACCTAATGTTATAAGGGAAAAAAAAGGTATCAACAATTAGAGAGTTGACCAATTTAATGATCTGAAATCTTCAGCTTGAGCCAATTTACCTTTGCCTCTTTAGGGATATATGGAAAAAAAAAGAGGTGTTATAGACATTAGGATAAAATTATTGCTTAAGACACCACGGCATTTTACCTTGCTAAAAACAAAATAATATAAATGTCTTTCTCATTTGCTTTTTCTACATAAAAAATAGAATCTTACAGAGAAAATGGAAAACTCTGCTCTCTCGGCAATGATCCTGAGAAAGGGAACCACTCATTTTGTCTCCCATTATCATCCACCCAAACCTTCAGATCTCTAAAATGTAGCATGATTTGATTCATTGCTTGAACAGCCCCCACTCTGACACTCATAAGAATCATACATTTTCCATCAAATCCCTCCAAAATCTCACTGATTGCAACATGAATTGAGAAGGATAGCGAGGAATACAAATTCCGATTTGTTTGTGTTTAGTGGGGTTTCATATTAAAACTTTTTGAAGGGGGATTTTGTTGCATTTTACATACAATTATATAGATAGATGGGCTGGTAATCTTTTGTTAAATTTTAAAAGTTTATACAATTAGCTTTAACTAATCACTATAAAATATCCAAAGAGAGAGGGTGGAATTTGAAAGTTGAATAGATAAAAAGATGGAAAAATTTTGCAAATAAGAGCATTAAATGTGATATTATTTTGGTGATAGCATTGAGCAGATTTATGTGGATGATCAATTACTGTACAGCTGCCTAGTATTATATCTCCCCTTCTCAATCATAATCCATGGTAAAGAGCTATTGCCTAAATGTCTTGATTAAGCAATAAGGAGTCCTTGCATATCAAAACTCTTTGCCTAAGACTGCATTTGTTTCAACGTGAGGGAATGATCATACTTTTAGCCATCCAAGTTAGACTTCCAGATATTTGAAGCCATTAGAAGTACAGTGGTTTAGATGTTTTTAGCTGATAAAGATATTTACTTTATGGTTTCAAATGGTGGGTCGGTGGGTCAATTGGGATAACGGAACTTGGGCTGTCCACGTTTGACGCATATATATGATATGTTATTTCATACAATCATGCCTTTTGCACTGTTTTATATATTATATAAACTACCGTATCACGAGAAAAGATGGCCAGCTAACAAATGCTGTTGAACGTAGATAGCTAATTATTTAGTTTTTTTAATTTATGATATGTTGAAGGAAGAAGTAGGAAAAGGAATAAAAGGTAAAAAAAACCTTTACAGACCAAATATAGCCATGGGGATTTCTCAATCACGCCAGAAAAATAACCTTTTATTTTATCGATTTCAACCGATCATCGGCAGAAAAGTGAGTGTGCATTGTGTTTGGTTTTCTATATAATATATAAAATAACCCAATTATAATTATCGATTTCATGATTTCACTCATCCAATCTCAATTTTCTTTTGTTAGGATGGGACGCGATGCATCAAAATGGTTGAGAAAACAATCCAAATTATCCAATTAGTACAGTGATCTCCCAGAGTTACTTTCCCACCGGGATTGGGACCCTTCAATTGGCTCATAAAACACAATCTAGCACTCGGCTGAAATGCCTAGCATTATATACCTAAAACCTGTACCCGGGCAGTACTGTTGAGATTCTATTACGGTATGGTGCAAGGTTTTTAAAATCGGATCAGACAGGAAATCATTGGGGAATGGATCCTAGGTTGAACGGTCTGACCATTGGTCTAAATAGATGGCCCGTTTTGATAAAAATAAAAAATTAAAAAAAGTAAAAAATCGTTACAGTTTAACTGCCTTGGTCAGCGGTTCATTAATCAAATCAACATTTTTCTGGTCAAATAACGATTTTGGGGTGAAACAGAACCAGCCAGGTGACTAATTCCCAGTTTTTCTGATCCGACCATCTGGTCTGATCCGATTTTGAAAACAATGGTATGATGATGGGTCTACAGTTATAAATGACTGTGCATCATTATATGTCATGGGAGGCTCTGCTTGGTTGCCAAAGCAATTTCATTTGCACTAAATATGATTGTATGGGAATACAAATAAGAATTTACACTCAATTAATTTGCATTTCCATGTTTTTTGCATTAACACAAATGAAATTGCATTACAAACAAACCATGAGAGGGAATTTTGTTACACTTCTAATAGCAAATTTAGAAATTTAGACTTTGCTTGGCAGCGTTTCCATTTCAAGTTGATAAATTGCCACGTCAACACTATATATGAGTTCGACTTCAATCAGGGCAAAGCCCGTTCAAGCAACTTTTACTGCCTTGCATTGAAAATATCTTCCTAATTATATATTTTATTACATGAGAAGATATTCTAAATGCAAGGTTGGAAAAAAGCTGCTAGAATAGTGTGGATACAAATTTGCCCCTCACTACATATGTGATTCTTTTACTTCCAAGTTGAAATTATATCTCGCATTGTGTAATGTCGAAATTATGTTTCCTCAATTTTGAGGGCAAGCCTACTGTCTGCTTCATTCTTCTTATGTGTTGTGCTATATAATAATAAAAATAACGATATATTATATTTTGAAACTTGTGCCAAAACTTACCTCATTCTCATTAGTGCAATTTTATTTGCACTAGTACAAACGTATGGGAGTATAAATGAAAAAAATGTATTTTGGTTTAATTTTGTTTTGAATTTTATTTTATTATACTTTAGATCTTATTTTACTTCATTTTTAATTCAATCAAACAAAGTAAAGTAAAATTTAAAACAAAAATAAATCAAAACTTGCAGCCAAACCATTTACACTACCATAGTTTTGCATCAGTTCAAAAGAATTTGCACTGCAACCAAATACAACTTAAGGTTCTGTTTGTTTGTAGTGCAAATAGACCTTGTATAAATGCATGTGAATGCAAACGAGTTGAATGTGAGTTTTAGTTTATTTGACTTAAGGTTTGACTTTGTTTTGTTTGATTGTGAGGAATAACTTGAGAAATAAAATAATGTAATTCCCACTTCATATGAGATAGAGCTAAAGTAGGAAAAAAAAAGGTGGTGCAAAATTCACATCAATTATTTTTGGGATGTAAAATTTGCATTGCAATGATGCAAGCAAAACAAAAAATGGAAATTTTGCATCAAAGGAAACAAATAGATGGAAATCTAAACCCCACACAAAATTTGTATTTGATTCAGATGCTTTGCAAACAAATAGAACCTAACTGCTGAAAATACTGCATTTAGTTGGATAGAATTAATTTCATATGCCCCTCACCTTTTTACATTTAAATACATTAAAGGTGCCGTTGATAACCGCTGAAATTACTAAACTGAAAGACTTATTGTTTTGTCTTTTAGTAAATATAATGATTAATAATAAAATATTTAAAAAGCATAATAGTCTGTTCAGTTTCAGGTTCAACCACTAAAGACCCTGCAACATTCTTAAAAGCTTTTTTTCATTAAAGTTCAATATGGAAAATAATACAAACAGCCTAAGTGTCAGAAGAAAGAGGCTCCCGTATTTAGAGGATATTCCTATTTTCGTCATGATATGTGGCACCTAGTGGCACCCCGTGCATTGAAATCATGGTAAGTCATTGAGCAGCTTGTTTGGTTCCAGGATAATAGTAACAGACAACAAAAGTATGCAATGTAAGGTTGGATACAAATTTGGTTAGGTTTGGTTACGCAAATTTGGGTTTTGATATTAATACGAGTATAGGCCAAGGTTAATGTTTAGGGTTAGTCTTGAGTTGATTTTTAACCTAACTCAATCAATTTAATTTATAACTTTATTTTATTATAAAAAGTTTTGCTTATTTCATGAATCATGTAATTCAGCGGATGATAAGGTTATGATTCTTTCCTTTAAGTTGTTCTAAATTAATTTAAATATTGAATGAGGTGATTTTAACATCTACCATATGGAATGGAATGGAAATAATATGGGAGCGTAATAAAATTCTGTTTTATTGGGAGGGTTTAAAGGAATTCAAAGAAATTCATGAAAAAAAACAATGAATTTTAAGAAAACAGGGGAATTGTTACTAGAGGTGCAAATGGATTGATTCATGATCTGATTCAAGATCAGATCTTATTTGGTTGAATTTGAATCAAATAATAGGATCTGATTAGAAATCAGATCAGATTTGGATCATTCCCTATCCGATTCAAAAAGATCCGATCCAATATATATTATATATTTATATAAACATATAATACATATATATGTTATTTATTTATAAATTTGTTATATTATTAAATTTTTTTATAATATATAATAATAAAATAATTAAAAAATACTTATATTTTATTTAAAATACTTATATTTTATATTTCTTTTAATAATTTATTAATTTTGCAGACAACAAAATCCAAAGATTTGACTTACCGATAATACTTGAATTCAAATCGAATCCTACCACATCCGATCAAATACGACGGATTCGAATCCGTTTACAAATGTGAACAGTGAAGAGAGAGATAATCTAACGATGGTTTTAACAGAGAAAATAAAATTTAATAGGGTTTCAGATTTTCATTACGATTGTTGATATTTTTACTAATTTAATTGAATAAAGCTAACATCATATGGTTGTGGCGTGTAGCATATCAAGGGATACAGGTGCGTGCACGACAGCACGAATGTAAATGATACTGTGTAAGGGTATATCTGTAAGTTAAAAAATAATGGCATTTCTAGTAATTAAATTATATAAACAGAGTAATTTGGGAAGTTAAATAAATTGCCAGCGAAGCTTCCTAGTCTTCTTCCGCACGTATTTATTCACTGCCACCCACACATCTGACATCTCCCCCTCTCGCTCTCTCTCTCGCCACTGCTAACTGACGCTCCTCTCCTTCCGCCTAACTCCAAGTTCCCTCTATAAGTCTAGCGATCTTCTACTTTATTCTGCCAAATCTGGAGTAGAAAACATCAACTCTAAGACAACACGAAAGCAAGCGGAACCTACGGATTCGCATTTTTAGGGTTTTCTTTAACAGAGCTCGATCTGCAGTTCCTCGTTTCGAGGGGCCTTGTGTTTTTCAAATCGAACATTTTCACCTCTAAATCTTATTGGTTTTACGTGTTAGGATTGAATAATAAGGAGAAAACATTAAGCTAATCTATAAGGCTAGGGTTTTTGTTCTGTGATCACTATTTCTGTTATTGTGGGTGTTTTCAACGGGCATGAGGTTTAACGGAGAGATCTCCAATCGAAATGAGGAGGAGAAGGAGAACGACAGGATTTCCCAGTCGTGTTCCATCGGTCTTGGGTTTCCGCATCCGCAGAAACTCGTAGTTGGTTATGCTTTGACGTCGAAGAAGACGAAGAGCTTTTTGCAGCCAAAGCTTGAAGGGTTGGCTAGGTAATAGATTAATTTAAGCCGTTGGAACTGAGTTTCTAATAATTCTTCTTTACTGATTTTCTCGTCTCATTTCGTCTCCCTCTCTCTCTCTCTCTGCGTTTCTTTGGTTACCTCCTTTTTGTCTATGTCTCTCATCCAATAGCTATATTGCAGTGTTTTACATTTCCTTATCGAGGAAGAAGGAAATTTGGAAATCACTCCTTTCCCACTAAGATTAATTAGCCTACTACTGGTTCGATTGTATCTTCAACTAGATTGTTTTACAGATAACTGATAAAAAATTTCATATTTTTTTTTTCATCTCCTTTTGGTGCATGCGTACGTGAGTATGCCACCAGATTAGTTCTCTGTTTTGATCCGTGATGACAAATATGGTCCTCGTCATCTCCTTGAGTGGGTGAATTTTACCCGAGGAATGACGGTCGTTTACTTTTTGGTTTTGCGGCTTTCTGTAGCCATATGAATCATATCTCTTGCAACAGAGATTTTGTGGAGAAAATGATTTATTTGTTTAGGTTACTTGTTTTGAAGCACTCAATCTGCATCCAATATGGCATCCGTCTTCTTAACGGTGGATTTCTCTTATAATAATAGAAACATCTGTTCAGTCGATTTCCTATTTCGGGATTTCTTTTTGTCGAATCCATACGTGATATTTTTTATTTGAATTTATATCCTCAGTTGCTGTTCTTGGTATCTTTAATACAATTAGAATATTCCTCGAGATATGCCGAAAGCATTTGAGGTCAATTCTTGATTCTCATGTACTTTGGTTTAAAAATATTAAAGTCTCAGCCCTTGTGCAACTTTTGTCTTAAAGAATGCATTTACATGCCCTTAATTTATTATCAGTTTTATGTTCCTCGGACTCTCTGAGGTTCAGATTACTGAGATCTATAAATGGAAGCAAAGTTTGAGTGGTTCTCGTTTGAGTTTCATACTCCCATGGTTCGTAGGAAAATTGCATTATTTCATGTTTATGCATATTAATATTAATTTATCTGTGTACAGAAATGTTTTTGCACATAAATAATTGTTGGATATTTTTGTCTCAGTTTTTTAATCATCGTATTTTCTATTTCTCACTATTTGCATTTACCCGAAGTTCTAAATTGACATGTAACTTCCTGTCTGATAAGTTGTTATTATTTAAATCAAAGAAAAATAAGCTTTACTTCTTATACGATTACTTCCTATGGTTATGCTTGAGCAACTACTGCTTCTTGGATTTTGCTAATGGTTGAATGTGTTAGATGAATTGTTGATTTTTCTGCTCTTCCTTTTCTATTTTTATTTGTTTGTTTGTTCACAAGATATTTTCCTTGAAACAATAAGTCTAATTGACATGGCCACTGTCTGTAAGCTTTACCATGTCTCTTTGCTTTGTGATAATAATGATATCGTTATTATTGTAATGTTTTTTTTTTTTTACATTCTTAATAATATTACTTTAATATTTTATACAGTGATTGCCTTTTTTTTTTCTTTTATCAAATATTTTAATTTGAAATTTAGTAACAATGAAGAAAATTTTCTGAGAACAATTGACTGAGTTAGCATCTTCTTGACGAAGATAGGATCTCATAGACTTATACTCTATTTTGTTTTCCATTTTCTAGTTTTTCGTTGTTTTTTGAGGCATTTCAGAGTTCAAACCCTCTCTTTATTATTTCCATCTCTGGAGTTTCTTTCCATTGTATTAAATAATTGTTGGTCACAGACATTCATTAAATGATGCAGGAATAAGGGGATATTCTTTGTAGCCATTGACCAGAACAGGTCACTTTCTGATCAAGGTCCTTTTGACATTGTTCTACATAAGGTCGGTTGGCATCTTTTGTCCTTTTGCATTCTCAGAAATTCTTGCATGCATTGGTCAAAAGAACTTTTATTTATTTTTTTAATGGTTTTCTTGCACTCTCTTTTCTGGTTTTAGCATGCAACTTCGACCTCCGAATTCATTTCTAGTCTTGAATTTTACTCATCCTCACATTTTGTCGAGTAATGCACTGTATTAGTGTTTGACTTCTGCATCTTTCTCTGATCATCAACTACATTTTAAGGTTAACACAGGGCAGATTCTTTTAAATCCTGATTAAGTTTATCTGGGTCTTTCTTGTCCAGTTATCTGGAAAGGAGTGGCGCCGACTTCTTGAGGTTAGTATGTCTGAATTTGTTTCATACTGTAGGTCCAATGGATTTTTCCGATGTTAACACATGCATTTGATATCCTGATTGTTTATGTCACCATGTAATGTATCTATTCTGGGGGTCAAATACACATTGACAGGCTGAACATGTCTTAAGGCTTAAAACTCATTTCTGCCTGACATAATTTGCAGAGTGCTTGCTCTTTCCTCCATCATGAGTCATGACCAGATAGTTGAGGTCGAAGCCTTAAGAATTTCAACAAGTGAGGATTTTTCCCCTTATGGCTGCATTTGGTAAGAGTGCAAATGCAAATATGTTCAATGCAAATACAAATATGTATGGTTTATGAAAACGCAAAGTTGGTTTGGTTTTGCATTGATAAATTTTGTATTCTTGCCAAATGTATTTGGTTGTGATGGGTAGAAACATGAATTCCATGACTTGAATCTACTTCTTTTTTTTTTTTTTTTTTTCTTTTTATCTTTTACATTGACCAACTTTCATTGCAAAGTTTGCATCCATTTTTTTGGGAGCAACCTTTGCTCCCATTTTGAATGCAAATAATGTCCAAGAAAAAATGTTGTCATTTTCAGTACAAAAATGTATTCTTACCAAATGTCTGCAAAACTTAACCGGAGTGCAAATTTTCTTTGGTTCAGCATTTGCACTTTTACCAAATGCAGCCTATGTGACAAACTTGGGAAAATTTGTTAAGGTGTTGGTAACATTTCTGCCAAAAATGTTCTGGTATCATTTGACCAATTGTCCGGAGCATCATCTCTTTCATTTGTATCAGCTGAATGTGTAGTTTCTTGGCTATTCTGCTTATTTTTAAGTCTATATTTTCAGTTTCTGGTTTTTGTCCAATGCTTTTTAAGCATATTTGGTAGGCTATTTTTTTTTCTTTGTAAAAGATTGCTGGATACGTTGACATGTGTCAAATATCCAAGCTTTTAGGATGTGGGGCTTTTGTGCAGTCCCATGATACATGTGAAAGAATTGAGCAGTAGCCCCTTGTTTGGCCTTGGATAGGTCATTATCTTTTCATTAAAATTGTTGGTATTGATGTTTCTGCAGGATTTTAGTAAACAAAGGAACTACTAGCAGTACCTTGTTTTTTCGCTTTAATAACTATATGATTTAGAAATTTCTCATGCTTCTACAGCTGTTTGTGGATTTGCCATTTTATGACGACACTAGGTCAATTCATTTTGCTGCTCACATACTTGGGTTTACCAAGTTATGTGTGCGGGGCAGGGGCTGTGTTTGGAAGACTACTTCTAGGGTTAGTTTCATAAATTCAGGTTGTAAATTGTAATTATAAACAAAAGCCTGCTGAGTGCATTCTCTCTCTCTCTCTAATCCAGTGATGAATAGCTTTTTAACAATGAATTAAGAGAGTCCCTCAATGCCTATAACATTATACTCCTTTGAACTTGTTACTTTGTTTCAGAACAAGTCATCTCTGATGCCAATCAACCTCTAGAAGGTCAGCAATCACGCTAAGGCCTCCCTCCTTTTGCTTACTCTGAAGCTTTCAGATTGTTAAGACAACTAGGACTAGTGGTTCATAGTGTTATTATATGGTACATCATTTCTTCATTTTATTCCAAGTACATGTAGCTACATGATATGATGCACGTATAGATCTGTTAGATTGATCAAATTTGTTCTTGGCAAGTTTTGGAGTTGCATGCCTATTTGGACCCATGCCCAACTTGCTTTATGAACTGATTTTGTTGGAGGTTCTGGTTGGAAGTGAAATGTCAATATAATACAGAATGCCCATTAAGATGGTAGATTTTAGAGTTTCTTATTGCTTCTTATCAACTTTTCTTTTTTCCCTTCCCTTTCCTTGTGGATCATTTTTATATAATCTTTTTATTGTTAATGCCCCTTTTAATTGGATACAGATAGCTGGATGCATCTTTGGTTATCAAATATAGCTTGCTTGTTCACTTGGAAATTATGTATTTATGGTTCAATGTTCAATGCATGCATATCCTAGACCCAGTTGTTAGAACCATCTTACTGGAATCTACACATCTTGAGATTTTATATTTATATTTTTATTTTCTTTAGGACTGAAAGAATGATATATGGTTCATTTCTTTTTTCAAACGTCTTTGGATGGGCATGCATTAGAAGTTTAGAACCACTTCAAAACCCCCACCCCTCGCATTTGAACACATCCACCACCATTCCCCACTCCACAACACTTCCTCTCCCTCATGTTGCTATCTCCTTTCATGTGGACCTATTCATCTTTCTCTATTAAAAATGATCTAATTCATAAAAAAAACACCATTTAACATTAACTTTTGAAAGTTAAAGAATTGAAATAAATAAATAAATAAATAACCATAATACTTTACACAATTACATATGGTTCCCTTAACCTGATTACTGTTTTTTTCAGTAATAAGTACATACACACACAGACAAACATATGCATAGACATAGACATGTACACACTCTATTCCCACTTCATATGTTTGTAGCTTTTCAAATTTGATGTTCCAATGCTTCTGTTCTCTATCCTGCTTCTGATCCAGTCCCTGCTTCTGAGAACCTAGGCATGGAGTAGGTTCAAAGTTAATACCTATCTTCACATTTTGAACATTGTCTTAGCAATCCTCTTCTTCATTTATTTATTTCTGTGATGAGAGAGAGATGGCAAGTGCGTTGTGTGTGTGTGTGTGTGTGTGTTTTAAATGTGACTGGTAAATTACAACTACCTGTTAGATTCCTTTTTCATGCCAATCTATAAATAATTTCTTATTGGATAGTTGTACTTGGCAGTCTTGGTGATTGCCTGTCTGAATGAATTTTTTTTCCTTATATTGTCTTATTTTTCTCCAAGGCATGTCCTTTGATAATTAAGTAGATAATTAGTGACATACACAAAACTAGAAACAACAGGGTTAGGAATGAACTCATTCAAAGGAGTTGCCAAGTATCTCCAATGAGTGATAAAATGAGGGAAATTGACTAAGATGGTTTGGCCATGTGCAGAGAAGACCATTTACGCTTCAACTGGTGATGCTAATCTTGTGGGGGTGCCTCATGTGAATCTCTTTGCTCTTCAATTGCCTTATTGCTAAGCTAACCTTGAATTTGATGTTTGATGATTTACTTATTATGAGTTGTATCTATGATTTTTAGAGTTTAAACAGTTTAGGTTATGGACAGGGACCCGCAAGGCTGCAAATTTATGTTAATGGCATGACACTCCAACCTATCGAGCTAACATGATTATATTTTCTGAAACTTATGTATATATGTATGTATGAATGACAATATATATGATGATGTAGAGGTATGATACTGGAAGATGTTTGACTAATCAGCTAGTATCATAAAAGTGGCAACTAATCAGGGGTATTCATCAAATTTCAACCAGGGGGAGTTTGATTGATCAAACTCCTCCAGTATCATAAGCAGACTTGGGTGGAAGTAATAAGAAATGATTTAAGTGTCCATAATTTAATGATGAAATGGCACTAAATTGAACGGAATGGTGAAATATCTTTCATATAGTCGGGACAAGGCTTAGATGATTTCAGGCATGTGCCTTGCTTTGTGCCTCCTTCCTTGGGTTCTTACAATTGTTTCTTCTCTTCTTTGGGGTTACATAACTTGTGCAAGCCTAGGGCTTTTGATTTGCTTGTGTTAGAACCAGGCTCAAGGTATCTGAGTATGTAACTTGTGAAGAAAAGGAGAGATTGGGACATTTCCTCTTCCTAGATGAGTGGCTTTATTTCTTGACAGTCTTAGGAAAGAATCTAGGATAAACAAGATCCAGAAATAGTAAATTAAATAAAAAACCTTGGGAAAGGGAAGGGCATTCAGAAAGTATGGTTCTGAACCTATAGTAGCTATGACGCCTCTGATTGAGATGGTGTGACTGGTTTCATACATATTTCGGTATTTGCCTTGGTGGCCATTATCCTGTTTGTTTGTTGAGCAGAACTGCACCCAGCAAGAGAGATACATTAAAAAGGCCATTACCAAATGCTGGTTTTGCCTCTTCTGGGTCTTGGGAGGTTTGGACTGGATACAAACCCAACCTCAATCACTTATGCAGGAAATGGCTGTTCTGTCTCATCTCACAATTTTCTGAATTCTTATGCTCACTATCAGTTTCTTTTTTCTTTTTTTTTTCCTCACTTGTGCCTGAAATTTCACATGGTTTTTCTGATCATTTTCTTTGGTTTATTTGAAAGTTGTTCATGTGGCGCTTACTGTCCTTAACTTACCTTCTCTTTTGTGAAGGATTATAGAGAAAAGCATCCAGAAGTTACAGTTCTTGACCCTCCTGATGCTATACAACATGTACATAATCGCCAGTCCATGCTAAAGGATGTGGCTGATATGAACTTGTCCGACTGCTATGGTAATTCCTGTGTGATTTTTCTTACTTTCTTAGTAATAGTACTTTGTGTGTGTGTGTGTGGGGGGGTTTACTGTAAGGTGTATATTTTTTTTCTTTAAGGTTAAGTTTACTAATTATTAACTACTGTTGTAGGAAAAGTTGGTGTTCCAAGGCAATTAGTTATTAAAAAGGATCCATCATCAATCCCTGATGCGGTTTCTAAAGCTGGGCTTATGCTACCTATAGGTTAGCTTTTATGTGCAAGTGTACTTTCCCATGTTATTGTGCAAATAGGCTCATGTTTCAATATTAGCTGTTTATCACCCCTCCAAAAAAAAAAAGAAGAAACTTGTGTCGGGAAACTGATTACACCTTGTTTTTGCTTGGATACTTCCTGGTGTCAATGGAAATATTACTGTTCATCTTTTTTTGTAGTTGTTCTTTCTTTCTGATTGAGGAAACCATTTATGTCTGTTTGGTTGATTTCTGTTTCAGTTGCAAAGCCGCTGGTTGTGGATGGAAGTGCAAAGTCGCATGAATTGTCTCTTGCTTATGATCAATTTTCCCTTGCAAAACTTGAACCCCCCTTGGTTCTACAGGAGTTTGTTAATCATGGTATGTTGCTCTATTAGCAGCGGTCATTATCACCCTTGCTGTAGCTCTAACATAAATTAACACAGTGCATCTTTAATTGTCTGGTTGTAGGAGGTGTACTGTTTAAGGTTTACATTGTAGGTGAAGCTATAAAAGTTGTTCGTCGTTTCTCTCTACCTGATGTCAACAAATGTGAGCTTTTACATAATGCTGGTGTGTTCCATTTCCCAAGGGTTTCTTGTGCTGCAGCTTCTGCAGATGATGCAGATTTGGACCCTGGTGTCGCAGGTGAGATCACTTATTTCTTTTGATCTGTTTATGTAGTTCTTCTATTGCCGTGCGTTGTATTTAGTTTTGTTTGCTCGGACTCTTAATTGGCAAAACAGGATTTGTGCAGCTAATCTGAAATAGTTGGGATAAATCTGTTTTGAGTTTAGTTGAGTTGTGCTTGTTAGGTTAGAAAGCACTGCAAAATATTACTAGGTTTCTACTTTTTTTGCAAGGTTGGGGTTCAAAAGGTGGTCCTGCTCGACAGACTTTTTTTTTTAAATTATCTGTGCACATGTTTTTTTGGTGCTCCTCCATATGGTGTCTGCCATGTAAACCTCTATCTTGGTAAACATCAATTTAGAATTGATCAGAATTCTAGCATTTTTCTTTTACATTTCAAGTTTATGCTAGAAAAGATACTGACTTGTATCTTTCTAACAGAGCTTCCACCACGACCTTTACTTGAGAGGCTAGCAAGGGAGCTTCGTCGCAGACTGGTAATTCCCATCCTCCCTCCAATTTTTTCTTCCTCTTTATTTTTGCAGTGTTAATTCAATTCATATTTGGTCTGTACTCGATTGACTATTGAACTTTAATGTATAGGGCCTTCATCTGTTCAACATAGATATAATCCGGGAACATGGTACAAGAGACTGCTTTTATGTCATTGACATCAACTACTTCCCTGGTAAGAGAAAGTTGAAGAACCTATCTTGTTTACTTTAAATACATTTCTTGCTAATTTTACCTATATCCAATGTTTTACAGTTCAATTACAATGGTCCTTTGGGATCTAACCCATATTGTCAAATTTTAAAATGTCCCAATATTGTTAATTAAAAAAGGGCAACCCAGTGCATGAGGCTCCTGCCAATTTGGGGTCTGGGGAGTGACAGATGTACACAGCCTTACCCCTGCACATATAGAGAGGCTGTTTTCAAGATTTAAACCCTGGTTACCCAGGTTGCAATGGAGCAACCCAGGTTGCCAAGGCCCACCCTCTGTCAAAAGTTAATTGAATTGTCTAAAGGGTGGAATTCAAGTTCACTTGGGATATGAATCCCTTTCTTTTGTGAACCGGGTACATCCCCTGAACAACCCTTAAATACCTTTGTCCCCGACAAAAATTAATACATAGGGATGGGCACCTTTTGGCTGTGTTTTTTTAGACCCCTAAATTTACTCCAGGTGGAGGGGTGGCCACCTTAAAGTTTGATTAACCATAATCAAAAGGGAGGTAGTATTTGCTTGAATTTTCTATCAAACTAAACTCTACTTGTGTTTTTTTCTGTTTTTCTCTTATTTTCTATCAAGCTAAACATGGCCTTAAAGATTTGTATGTGCTCAAAATCAAATTACCACCCCCATTGTTTGGAAAGATGATTCTCAGGTTCATCCCGTATATTCTATGCATGACTAAAGTAAATTCTCTCATCGTTGTAGTATGCGATCTAGTGTTCTGGTTTTTATACAGGTGTTATATTGAGCTTTTGAAACCATCTCAGGATACGGGAAAATGCCAGAATACGAGCACATATTTACAGATTTCCTGCTGAGCCTGGTGCAAGGCAAGTGCAAGAAACGTGCTGCCAACAAGTGTTGAAGGATCCTGTTACCGGACAATGGCGTACTTCTAACTCGTAAGAGATTGCAGTCAAAATTCCTGGCTTTTCTCGCATTGGAAAGGGTTTTCAAGCATCCAAGAATTAGTTGTACAGAATTGTTTGTGAGATGTGGCTGCAGCTAGAGGTTTTACACCGAGAGTCAGTGTTAAGTGGACTCTTGTTTTTAACTTGTAATTACTGACTGGCATGATGACATGCCCTCTCCTAAAGCCTCTTATCATCTTGCAATTTAAGGTGGAGTTTTCTTCTTGGTCCAGCTTTCATCCTACTTGTCATCATCTTTGATAGAAATAGATCTTAATTTGGAATTGCATTGCTCCACTCTGGCTTCTTGGGGTTTGTTCTTCAGATACCACATCTATGCTCGTTTCCTTCTCTGTGAGCACCACATCAACCTCACGTTGGGATTCATGTGTACTTGACCAAATGTTTCAAGGCTCACTGAATCATGGTTTTACTGGTTAACTGGCTGGTTAGATCGTTCGGCCTCTGAAAACCATCAAATAACCGGGACCGAAAAAACTAATGAGCTCACCAGTTCACCGGTCAGGTATCTGGTAGTCTCGGCTCTCGAGTTCCGACAACACCGCTATTGGTCTCGATCTGCTTCAGTTGTCTCGGTGTACGTGCCTAAATCGGCAGGCAGGTATAGATGGGGAGTGTCAATGTGTCGTGGTGACAAGGGAATACTTGAGCTCCGCTCTCCCCTATCTGTAGAAATGAAAGGCATTGCTTAAACGAGTTGTGAATAGGGATGTCAACGGGAATTTTAAGGTACTTGATCCGTTTATCAAAATCCTAGGTTTGGGATTTTAGTAGACCTGGGTTGGGTTGCCGAATGCCAAACCCTAACCCTAAATGTGTTAGGGTTGACCCATGGGTCAATTTGGATCATCTCAAAAAGTAATTGAAATTTAAAAAATTAAAGAAAAAATATATAAAAATGCCAAGGAATTAACCTTAAAATTCTAAATATAAAACAAAAAAACTTGAACATTTAACAACTCAAAGAGTGAACAATAAAGAGTAAAGACTAAATAGAAAAAATTAAAGAGTGGAGACTTCTAGCAATGCATAAATAGTCCCAATTAGATTTGACAATCGGGTCAATGGGTTGACTCATGACCCAACACAATCCAACCTAATTTTTTCAGGGTTGGGTCATTCTCACATTCAGGTAACTACATATGAGACCCTAACCTTGCCTTTTCAGGTTGGATTGGGTCGGGGTTCACGGGTTGGGCCAACTCTTTGCTAAGCCTAGATTTTAGATTAAAACTCTATAGGTTTGAGTTTTAACTTTAGGATATTTTATACTGATTATATCTAGGAAAAATTCCTGATACCCTGTATTTTTGGGTAAGTCTCGATTTAGTATAGAAATTCAAAACGTGTCATTGCAGTATCTGACTTTAAAAGCCGTCAATTTAGTCTCTGTTGTTAAAAGTTGGTCAGTTATCTATATCACGTGATGATAAAATTTAAAAAAGGTCAAAATTATCCTTCGAAGATGACGCTGTTAATTGTCTTCTACATTAAAATTGAACCAAGATTCATAGCATGAAAACTTGTGAGGATTTGACAGCCGATGGCACGAAACTCCAGAACAAATTAGCCAAAAAGAAGAATCAGATCAAACTCTATAGAAGAGTTGGCCATTTGAGATTACTTCTTTATTGTTGAGAGAAAGAGAGAGAGATGATCAGGCGTTGGGAATGGGCTAAGAGATGGTATTTAAAGGGGAGGAATCAAGAGAGAAAGAGGGAGAAGCGAACAAGCTGTTTTTGTCTTTCTGAATTCACATATTTGGAGAAACGTTAAAACCAAGCAGAATTAATAATAGTCCACTCATTTGAAGAAGGGTTAATTACACTGCAGCCCAATGCAGAATACTGAATTATAACCCCCATAGTCTATTAGTAGCCCCCCTTATAAATCACATCCTGTCCATGAATTTGGTATCAATCCACGAGCAGGATTCATCCTTCTTGTACGATGGGACTAATGCCAATAACCAAAATAGACATCCGATGCTGTATTTTCCCTTATTGGCTGAAATCCCAATATCAACATACCACGTAACGTTCTACCTGAAAATCTCAATACTTGGTTCCGAGATGCACGTCCGCGGCCAACATGATCTGGATGTCGCCTCCTTCTGTGACAACCCCTTCATTGTGGTTGCCATGGCTGCTGTTAGAGTCACTCTTGATCGAGTAGATAATAGCTAAGGGTTGAGACTGCTGAGGGTTGTTTGATAATAGCTAAAGTAGTTGAATCCCATGATTTTTTTTGATCAGTAATCAAAGTAGATTTCATTACTTGGAGAAAAAAAGATAATACAGAAACATGGGCAGCCTCGGCTACCAACAATAGAAAACATAGACAAATTGATGATGAGTCTCACGATTGAGCCCAGAAGCACTTTGCTCTGTTTGCCCCTTGCGTTGCTAGATGGTCAGCTAAGCCATTTGCCGACCTAGGAGCCCATTGAAATATCAGCTGCATATCCCTTGAGAACCTCTTGAACTGTTTGAAATTGTTTCTGAAAAATCAAGGAATCTTTTCATTCTGCTTAAACCAATTTATTACTATTTTGGAGTTGCCTTCAACTATTAGCTTCCGGAACCCCATTTCCAAAGATTTCTGCATCCCATAAAGTACTGCCTTCAATTTTGCTGTTACAAAGTCACACACCCCAATGAGACCCGAGTACATTCCCAAAATCACTCTGCTTTCATTAAATCCCATGATTTTTTATAGTGAATAAAATTGTTTTTGCCTTCAGTCTCAAGAACAACATCTTCTTTTAAGGGTAGTGATGAAGGGTGATTTGACATGACCTAGTAAGAAGGGGACACGTAGATGCGATCTGCTCGAGGGGTGACAATTCAGTCAAACGAACCCATTTCACAACATTCGGAGCTCGAGTATCCAACCACCTCGACCTAAAAAACCATCTCGACGTAGAGACATCTCAATACCCATTCCAGTTCGGGGCTAAAGAATTGAAGTGCCAGTTCGGAGCTAAAGAGCCGAAACACCACATAATCGACTCCAAAGGCCTCCCCAATGGACCCCGAATTTCTTGGGATCATGATGAGACTCGTCCTAGCTCCGCCTGAATCGGAGGTAAACGATAAACCTAATCAACATATTGCTCTCCTTAAAAAATGGAACAAACCTTATCTACATAGCCCGGAGATCCCAGAGCTCTTTCATAAGGCCCACGACTACTCCATTATATAAGGACATGAAACCTCAAGGCAATGGTACGTGTGATTATTTTACTCACTAGCATTCAAGCACTCAAGTATTCAGCTCGCATTCACAGTATAAGTACTGACTTAAGCATCGGAGCGACCTCGATGGGTTAGCTACCCCGGGTTCTCTGATCTACTATTCTGTAGATTGGTCTAGCTCCCCGTGCAACTGGAGATCGGATCGTCTTCCAGCTAGGAGTATCTAAATCGCACATCATCAATTGGCGCCGTCTGTGGGATACGATCGAAAGGTCATCCCAACTTTAGTTACAATTTTATTTTTCAATTTACCCCAATGGACTCTTCTAGCAACACCAGAAAAAGTATTGAGATGAACGTCACCGGGGGGAGGGGGGCAAGATCAACAATCAACCTTCCCCCAAGGTCCTATGGGGCACTATGCAAGTGAGCATTCTGCTACCCCCAGTGGGCGCAACTTTCTTCGAGCCATCTGTGGTCCCTCTTGGAATCGGGCACTCCTAATTCCATGACCTCGTTTAGTGCATTCGGACGATACAGATCTACATGCAACAGTACTATCTGTACCAATAGTACCAGCAATAGTTCCCACCACTACAACCGATTCCACTCCGACACCTAGAGTTGCATCAGGGCCAGAACCCAAATCAGTTAGGAACTAGTCAGAACGTCAACCGATCCCCCCATCGGGGTGAGAGGACCTCACAAGTACCGATTCCTCCCAGGGGTCAGGTTTCGCCCCGTGGGAGGAGAGACAGTCAGCACACTTCTCCAGCCTCGCAAGAAAATTTTAGAAACAGGTCCGGGGATAGTCAGCTCAACAGGGCCAATCCACCTCGGCACTCCTAGCAGGAAAATGACCGCTCACGAGGAGATAATAATCAGCCCAAAGTCCGAGGTGCAAACTTGAGGCAGGACCTCTCTATCCCTCGTGATAGCCAGTGCGAACCCCGCAACCAAGAGAACCTAGCAAGAAGGAACCAGGATCTACCTCATGATAATGTCCGTAGTGATGCCGAAATACCAGACCAGACCGAAATCAACAATACCAATGCCGAGCCGGTGAAGAAGCAACAACAGTGACGTCGCAAGACACGTCGCTCCTCGGCCAAAAACAATTCACCGGCGAAGCTAGGCCAACAAGCAGAGCAAGCCAAAGAAAGGGAAGAAGTGAGCTTGGTGGCTACGAAGACTGCGCCTCCATTACTTTGTCGGTCATCTCCTCTGTCTCCCGAGCTCTTGGCAACTCCGATGTCGAAAGATTTCAAGGTACCCCCGTTAGACAAGTATGACGGGTCGTTTGACCCCAACGATCATGTGGATTCCTTCCAGTCTCAGATGCACCTAGCTGGGGCTGACAAGTCCTACATGTGTGTGGCCTTCTTCACTACGTTTAGGGGGTAGTCCGAACTTGGAATCGGAACCCCACGCCGGGTTCATCAAAAGCTGGCCCCAATTTTTCGATCTGTTTACTACTCACTTCATTACCAGTAAGAAGTGCCCGAAGTTGCAAGAAAGCCTTCTGAACGTGGTTCAGAGGGAAGGAGAATCAATCGGAAACTATATAAAGCGCTTCAACGATACTTGCTTGTAGATACCAGACCTCGATCCAGCGGTGCAACTCACTACGACAAAGAAAGGAATCACCCATAAAGAGTTCAAGTGGCACGTGGTAGCTAACAAACCAAAAGATATCACTGAATTCCTCAAGCTAGCAGATCAATTCATTAGTACCGAGGAGGAGATCAACCAAAAGTTCGACAACCCACCGCTGAAAAAGAGGAAGAGAGAGAATGAAGGAATGAGCAATGGTGGGTAGAAAAGAAATAAAGGAAATTCCCCGAGCAGGGGAAGAAGCAAGTCAAGAAGTCGGTCCCCCTCGCATACCCACAAGCAAGGTCGGCGCTCCAGGATCCCACCTGTGGAGAGAACAAGCTATACGCCTTTGAATGCTAAGCGAGGAGAGATCTTAATGGTTATTAAGGATTCCTCCTTCGTCAAATGACCTCCCAGGTTAAGGGGAGACCTGGCAACAAGAAACCTAAATGTCTACTGCCATTTCCACCGAGATCATGGACACAACATGGAGAATTACAGGAATCTTCGCGATGAGATAGAGGAACTTATCCACCGCGGGTACCTGAAGAATTACATATTGTGAGAAGAGAGGGGGCAAGTAGACCGACAGGTAGATCGATAGGAGACCAGAGGAGGAATGGCCCCGAGGTCAACAAGTAGAATGAGCAACCACCGCGACAGTTGCTAGAGGAAAGACCAGTCCACGGGGTGATTAACATGATCACCGGTGGGTTCATCATCGTCGGATGTACGTCGACAGCTAGGAGGACCTCGGTCTGCGAATTGGAGAACGAAGGTGAAAACCCGCCAAAGCGACCTCGACTCGAAGAACCGATCTACTTCACTAAGGACGATGCACGCGAGATCCAGTACCCTCATGATGATGCTTTAGTGGTGAAGCTAAGAATTAACGACTTTGAGGTAAAATGCATCTTGGTGGACTCAGGCAGCTCAACAAACATACTCTTCAAAGAGACCTTTGACAAATTACAGTTATAGCAGAGCGACCTAAAACCGGTAGATACACCTTTGATAGGGTTCAGCGGCGAGGAGGTCAGACCTCTTGGTCGAATCATAGTACCCGTGGAAGCTGGCACGTGGCCAAACATTGTGCGATTCGAGCACAAATTCCTGGTAGTCATGACTACCTCCCCCTACAACGCAATAGTAGGTTGGCCTATCACGCATGTTTTATGTGCGATAGTATCCACTTACTACTTAGCAATGAAATTCCCAACTGATTACGAAGTGGGAGTCGTGCGAGGTGACCAGCTCGAATCCCACAAATGCTATGTGGCTGCCTTGAAAGGAAAAGTGAAGCTGGCAGACGATGTTGAGCTCAAGTGACCGGTGGTGTATACCGACGAACGAGTTGCCCCGAAAGAAGAGATGGTCCACATACCAATCTCTGCCATCGAACCAGCCAAAGCTCTTCATATCGGTGCCTCTATCAACGAAGCACTTCGAACCCAACTAGTAAGTTTCTTACTTAAAAATTTAGATATTTTTGCTTGGTCCGCGGCAGAGATGCCTGAGATTAATAAAAAAATTATAACTCACAAACTTAATATTGACTCTTTAGTCAGGCCAGTAAGGCAAAAGAAATGCAACCTCGCCCTGGAACGTTGGAGGGTAGTTGATTAAGAGGTTGGGAAGCTCCTAGCGGCAGACTTCATCAGGGAAGTCCATTACTCGAGATGGGTGGCTAACCCGGTTCTGGTAAAAAAGCCAATGGAAAATGGTGCATGTGCGTCGACTACACCGACCTGAACAGAGCCTACCCGAAAGACTGCTTCCCATTGCCCAAGATCGATCGCCTAGTGGACGCAACCTCAGGGCATGAGTTGCTGAGTTTTCTGGGTGCCTATTCCGGTTACAACCAGATTAGGACGGATGCTACTAACGAAGACAATACCGCTTTCATAACTGAGCTCGGGTTATATTGTTACAAGGTCATGCCCTTCGGATTGAAAAATGCTGGGGCAACATTCCAACGCCTTGTAATTAAGATTTTTGAGCCGTTGATCGGCAATAAAGTAGAATTTTATGTTGATGACATGGTCGTGAAGACCTAGTTTTCAAATTCTTTACTGGATGATTTAAAAAATGTTTTTCAAATTTTACGAAGATATAACATGAAGTTAAATCCGAAAAAGTATGTCTTCGGAGTCACTTCGGGTAGTTTTCTAGGCTATATAGTCAACCGACGCGACATCGAGGCCAACCCAGACAAAATAAAAGCGATTCTAGATATGAGACCACCCCGAAAAATAAAAGAGGTCCAGAGGCCGACTAGCCGAATAGCCACCTTGAGCCGCTTCATATCTAAATCGGCGGATCGGTGCCTACCCATTTTTAAAGCCTTAAAAAAGAGCAAGGATTTCGAGTGGACTGAAGAATGCTAACTCGCTTTTGACGAGCTGAAAAAATACTTAGGTACCCCTCCAGTTTTAACTCGACCCAAAGAAGGGGATGTGTTAAAACTATACTTCTCTGCGAGCGATGAAGTGGTTAGTTCGGTACTGATCAAAGAAGTAGATTGGGTTCAACGACCCATCTACTAAGCAAAACTTTGCAGGATGCAGAAACTAGATATCCGAAGATCGAGAAACTAGCATATGCATTGATCATAGCAGCCCAAAAACTTCGCCCGTACTTCTAGGCTCATACTATCGTTGTTCTCATTAACAAACCCCTGAGGCTGTTTCTGCTCAAGCCCGAGGTGTCTGGAAGATTAATGAAGTGGTCCATCGAGTTGAACGAATACGATATCTGGTATGAGCCTCGACCAGCAGTCAAACCTCAGGTGTTGGAGGATTTTGTAGCAGAGTGCACGTTCGGCACAACGACCCCCCGAGTTGATCGAGCTCGCCCACCCGACGGGAGCATCAACCAGCGCGGCGCCAACCCTAGTTAGAATGGAACCGACCTGGGACGAGGAGCCCTGGATCCTCCACGTCAACGACTCGTCCAACCAGTAGAGGAGCGACGTAGGACTGATTCTGTATGACCCAAGCGAGGTGAAACTAGAGTATGCTCTCCGGTTCGGATTCAAGGCGTCAAACAACGAGACAGAATATGAAGTGCTGATCGCCGGACTAACCTTAGCAAGAGAAATGAAAGCAAGGCACCTCATCGTATCTAGCGACTCACAACTAGTGGTCAACCAAGTCACTGGTGAGTACGAAGCCCATGTTCTCTGATCTACTATTCTGCAGATTGGTGCATCTCGTCGGGTTCTCTGATCTACTATTCTGCAGATTGGTCCAGCTTGCCGCGCAACTGGAGATCGGATCGTCTTTTGGCTAGGAGTATCTAGATCGTGCATCATCAAGTAGTTTTGATATTTTAAAATTAATAGATGGATTGTTAATGATGGGGACGTAATTGACAATTTTTAAGAGTTCGAATATTGCAGTGCCACGTTTTGAAGTTTAGGTACTAAACTAAGACCATTTCTAAATTACAAGATACTAATTGCCTTATATTTATTACGAATACCATATATATATATATATATATATATATATATATAATAAAGAGGGTTGAGAGAGGATGCAAACCTTTGCCCTTGTATCCCATTATAGGCATCTTTAGCATTGGCCTAGGCCTATTACACTATTTTTATTTAAGAGAGGCATTGCATTTTACTAGTGTGATAAAACTGGGTGCAAAGTTCAAAGCATCTAAAAATGCAAAGAATATTGTAGAAATAATTTAAAGAAATGTATTTATATTTGGGACAATATATAGATATGGTGGAAAAATTAAGATACACACGATTCACCATGAAAATTCAAATATATATTAAAAATATATAAATTATATATAATCTACAAATCTAACTCTTCCGATATATGGGATGCCACATATTTCATGGGTTTTGAAAATTGGGAGAAAAATGTTAAATGGATTTGGGGCAGATTTGAAAATGTGGATAATTTATGCGGGTACCCGAACTGTTGCCATCCCTAGTATTCATTATATGGAGAGCTTTTCATGCTCTAGGCTTTTAGCGCTAGCAAAGGCCTCAAGCACAATACCATCCTTAAAAAAAAGTCCAATGGTCACCAAAAATCATTGGCGCTCAATTATTATTTTTTTACACTGATGACCGAACCACATGGTACAAAAAGACAATCTCAGCCAAATATATGTTTTCCTCCCTCTGCTTTCAGCTTAACTATGTATGTATTTAGTATAGCTTTTGTATTTAATTTGTCTTTAAAATCGACAAAAATATTTGATAAAGCATTTATTGACAATTAGTCACTACATCAGCAAATTAGTGAATAAATGTTCAACTGTTGGGGGAAGGCATTAAAATGAAGCTTCCCCCAACCATTGATGGGCATATAAATCAAGATTAACTTTTGTGAATGACTGACTATATGTAAAAATAGAAATAAAGAGACAAATGCTGATTTGGTGATGATATGACAGCATTTATCAAAAACTCCTATCATGAAATTCCCACAAAACCAAACATACGCTATGTTAAGAGTGACATCTTGATTATTCAGATCTTTATAAACCCTACAGACCGAGTCTGTATGCTGATAGAAATAAATATAATGAAACCTATAAATGCTGAGCAATGAAGTGTTAAAACACTCTTCAATCAAAAGAGGAGAAAAAGAAACATATAAGTACGAAGTATACCATCAAACAGGTGGTGGGTAAAGGCATCCGTTTCAGTTTTTTGCTGTATATAGTCGGGTTCGAGATTTATTTCGAGCCAAAGAATGACACAAGCAAACGCATATCACGTAAGTCCTTCCGACCCGCTTCAAATTGACCAAAATATTTTCGTGCAAAGTTACAGAACAGAACGAAAATCCACCTAATCTATAAACAACATAGCAAGTACTAAAGTAACAGTCAATCAAATATCCGATCAGGGGGCATTTCATTCATCGATCCATAAAGGGGAATAAGCAAAGATCCAAAAGAAGAAAAAAAAAATACCTAACGCATTAAGACGACGATAATAACGAAGGGTAGGGTGAACCGTCCTCGTGGTCATGGGTTGTCGAGTGGTGGTTGAGGAGGGGCAGAGTCATCAGAGGGAGCAAGCGTCCAATCGGGAGGGAGTGGAGGTAGAGGGGGATAGACAGTTGGGCGACGCCTAACATCCCAAGGCTGAGTCTTCTTTGGTCTTGTCTTCATGTGGTGCGCCGTTGCCTTCTTCTTTGGCCGAGACGAACATTCTATCACCATTCCCATCCCTCCTGCTCTTCCACCTTTTGGAGCACCCACTGCTAAGGACTTGTTGGGCACCATGACCCTCGTTCCGAACAACGCCGAGACCGACATTCCTTCGTTTCCTTTCTCCTTTCTTCTTCTTCTTTTTCTCTTGATTCCTATTAATTCTTCTTTCCCGCTACTTCTCTTTTTCCCTTTCCGCTTGGACTGAGTGAAGAGTGATCGATGAACGCTGCTGGCCTCTCATTTCTGCCAATAACGGATAATGCTGAACTACCTACCGTGTCAAATGAGCGCGTGCGACTCACGTGATTTAAACATTTTAATCAAAGGAACCAAAAGCAGGGTAACGGGCCTAACGGCCGGTTAGCCCATTAAGACGAGTTCGGCTTCAGTCAGGACTCGAACAGCATTTACTGCCTTGCATTGAGAATATCCGGAAGCCGAACTTATTTGACATCACTCGATTCATGTACGGCAGTAGATTCTACACAGCAGCGACTGACGAGTTGGGGTCTCCCACCAACAAATTTGTTGTTCATT
Source organism: Nelumbo nucifera (assembly GCF_000365185.1). The sequence continues at coordinate 154,702 of NW_010729305.1, forward strand.
AAAAAATAATCAAACTAAAGATGTAAAAAGAAAAAAAAAGGGTTTCTTGCAGATATGGGCAACTTTTGCCCTTAATATCAATAAAAATAATATTTTTATTTAATAACTAAAATAGGGTAGCTTTTTTGGAAAAATATCAAGAAGGGGGCACTGTTGCTCATCTTCCTCCTCTGCCTTTGGCCAAGTAATAACCGGTCATGTCCCAAAAAGCAAACCGGCGGCCACATTCGAATCTTTGATTTGTTTGGTGATCTTCTGCAAGGTGTAGATGGGATTCGCTGTTGTGTTGGTGGCATTGTGGTAAGATGTACCAAGGAAGGCGAAGACAAACTCGGGCGAGTTGGGCAGAGAAGCATGATCACTTTGACCTATAAATGAATTCCTTTTGCTTCGTTGCAGTCTCCACCGGAGCAGCTGGAGCCATTATAATTAAGCTGTGTTTACTTTCTTAAGTTTCTTCCAAGAACTAAATAACCAATTGCCTCTTATGCTATATAGCCTATATATCATTCTAGTATGTATCGATTCTTTTGACCTCTTACTGTGCTATATCATGTTAGTAGGCTGTCTGCATGGATGCCAAAAGAATCGTCACTTATCACTACTCTATAGTTGAACAGAGGCTAGTTTCCTTTTACATCCAACTAGTAACCATGGATAGTAAAATATACTATAGATGAATTTAAGATCTCTGGTTTTTTGTAAAGACTAAGACCTATTCTTTGTGTGCTATTTATGCAGAGGAAAAGTCACTTCGTCCAGTGTTCTCCGCCATGATCTGATGGAAGTGCGACAGAAGATTTCCTCTTGGATAAATGTAATTCCTCAGAGAAGGTCGTCAGGCAGCTATGTTCCTTGCTAGGATTTCACAAAATGGGCTCAGTTTTGCGGAAAGTATCTGTTTCCTACCTGCATGCATCTGACCAACTGCATTTTACATGTTAATTTTAGAGTTTAAGGGTTTAGATATGAAAATCAGAGGTGGTTGGATGATTCATCCCATGACAGGAGCGAAGTAAAGCCCTTTGTTTTGCATGAATGAGAACGTGCTAGAGAATTGGGATCAGCTCCTCACAGAACGCACCTGTACTGGGAACATCTCACCATCAATAATAAATACAAATACAAAAGATATTCCCAATGTGTGGTCAGGATATGCTGTGAAATTGGTGTGAGGTGCGCTCTGTGAGGAGCAGATCCGGACTTCATGTTAGACATAGGGATCACTTCCGTTGTTCTATTGTGGGAAAATCAATTAACATTAGTTATATCAATTGAGCTTTGGACGGAGAGGATCAAGAGACGAGCACAGCAAGAGACCACATAGAGACTAAACAAAGGTGGAACCAGTTTTTACGTTTTTTTTAATTTAATTTAATTTATTTTTTTTTTTTTTGGGGGGGGGAGGTGGGAAGGGCACGGATAGGGGGGTCAACTATCCAAGAATTAAGTAGGGATTTTGGGGCATAGGAGGACCAAGCTCCCCTGGTCCCCTGTCTCTACTGTGCCTGTGCCCATTAAATCATTTATTTTGTACTCTCCGAACTATTATAGATTTCAATGTTATTTTAGTGTGTAGGTAGAGAGATACAGAGACCGTACGAAGAAAGTCACATGCACTGTGTAGGTTGATCCCACAAGACCCTCCATGTGTTACAAAGAGGAGGGTTTAGAACTGTAAATGGACTTCAATGTTTGATATCCAATTTGATTCCCAATCTAATTATCCTGGGATTTGAATGTTAAAACTTGCATCTGACCAATAATCAAATTGAGGTCTTAAAGGCATAGTTGAGGTGTAAACTTTAAATCTTAAGAAAAAATTTATTAAACTTATATATCAAATTAAAATGATAGAAGGTACAAATATCTATAAAATATACATTTATAAGCAATAAGTTTTGGTGGTTAAGCATTAAATAAAATAATAACTAAATATTGATGCTAGATCTATGATAGAAGAAAGAAAACAACTTAGTTGATTTGATATATGCAAAACATAAAAAAATAAAAAAAGAAAAAAGTCCATTAGAAAAAGAAATGAGAAAGATAACAAACTCAAGATGTAAGATTTAGAATATTAAGAAAAAACCTCATTTCTCACTTGATTAAGGAAATGAGAAAGATAACAAATTCAAGTGTTTTTCTATATATTTTGGACTATAAATAAAATACATAATATATATTGTATTAAATCACTAATGGTCCATTTGGTTCGTAGTTGAAACTGGAATCCAAATACTTTGGAATTGGAATGGTCTATACGAATAGCCTGTTTGGTTCAAATAGGAATCAAAGTGGGAAATGAAATCAGCTGGAATGCCATTTCATCAGGAATGGGACCCAACCAAACAAAATCGGAATGGCCAATTCCGATTCCAGACCCCTATTTCCACGAACCAAACTGGATCCAAGTAATCATTGACAATTGAGGCATATTTTTACACCTCAAGCTACATGAGGCTTAATTACATGGTTACATCTTATTCTGACAAAGGTTTAGGCCTCAAAGTGTGAGGCACTCAGGCACATGCCTTGAGGTAAGATCTGTGTGACATGAGTAACGCCTCAAAGCTTAAGCCCTTTAAGCTGTGTTTAGTTTGGAAGAAAAGGTAGGGAAAGGCAAGAAAACCTTAACAAACCTTGCATATTGCTTCCCTACCCTTCCTTTCAAACCAAACACAACCTTAACCTTGAAGCAATGAATCAGCTAATATGTGGATTTAACCTCATCCAATATGATATTTTATATTTATATACATTTATTCTGTAGGTATAGGTAAAAAATAATTAATTTTTTAAACATCCTTTTTAATTTTTTGTTATTTTGAAGACAATATGATGGGCACGGTTTAAATTCAAATTGGATTCAGATCCAAAGGTTTGATAGTCAGATCAGTATGAGGATGTAGCTGGATTCAAATACAAGGGTTCGAAGATAGATTAGACGAGGATGTCATTGTATCGGAGTTGGTTACAGCCCGATGTGGGTCTATTTGACCCATTAGCAAGCCCTTCTTTTTAGAATTGCTTAAACTACAAGCCCAGGTGGTCAAGTTGCATTTACACTACAGTGCCCCAGAAAAATGTATGCGACACTTTGCGTGTCACGGGCTTCACCGCTGTGGTAGTGTGTTACAAAACTCAAAAATTAAAATAAAGCTAAAACGGAGTTCATGCACATAATACACAGGGTTACATGAGAACAAAAACTATGAGAGCACTGAATCTAGCCGCACATCGAGAACATCTCCCATAAATGTGGAGAGATGTTACCACTGTGCGGCTGGATGTCCGTACCTGCATAGTGTTGGCAGAATTTTTGCTTTCAGGAGATCCCATCATGGGTTACAGGGCTATTGCGTGTTGTGCGCGAACATTGGTGAAGAAAATGATAGGAAACATTGACATTCATTTTCCCTTTTGACGTCTCTTACATGATCACGGACTTTACAGTGACAGACATCATAAGAAAAAAAAAGGGGTAGGGAGGATATGTACACGCCATATACATAATATATTACAACTAATTCCCTGCTTACCAAAATGGACACCACCTGAAACAAGAGAGAAGTAGCAACTGTTAGTCAATTTATTATTATTTTTTGAAAAAAACGGAACAAAATAAATAACCCAATAATGGCATAAAAAGATTATCTAGAGGCAAGAGGTAGAGGAACAGACAATATTTTATTGAATGCTTTATCAGTAATTTAAATAATCCAAGATTCACATGAATCAGCATAAAAGGAAGTTACTAGAATCTGGGCCCCTTGTAACTTGCCAGGTAGGCACAATGGGACGTGGAGGCACAATAAAGTTCCTCTGTAATCTCAGGTAGGCAAACTATTTATGATATGCATGAGTAATAATTAGACTTGATTAACCAAATTGATTTGTTTATTTTTGATAAAAAAACTGGTTTCTTTAAAAAGGGATTCAAATCTAGGGGAAAAAAAGGGGGGAGGGGGGTAAAAGGGAAGCTGATTAACCAAAAAAAACTGGTTTCTTTAAGAAGAATTGAGAAAAGAGAAACAAAGTCTCATCTCACTCCATGAGAATAGAATGAGACCAAGGTAAACGAGCAGTTATGGCAACACCAGAGAGTTAAAAGAACATGAACAAAATACATAAAACAGCAACCAAACAGTATCACTGTTCATTTTTAACAAATTCCTAAAATAGAAGGAAATAAACAATTGGAAAAGCACGTACTTCAAATGCAGTAGAGAGATTGATTGAAATGATAAATACCGTCCAAGATGTGTTTACATAACAATCATTGTTTGGTAGAGACTTTTGGGCTGTCTTGGATATTGTGACAGAGGATGTTAAGAATACACAGCTCTAACATTAATTCTTAATAAAAAAGGATTAGAGGAGAAAGGGAAGATAATTCAAATCTTCTTCTTCTTCCTTATCTTTTCGCCATCTTCTTCTCTTGTATTGCTACTCTTACTTCTCTTCTTCCTTTTTTTCCCTCTAATCTTCAAATTTACACCTAATATTTGAGGACTGATTTACATCTACAACCGAGGGGGAGCAACAGGTAACATTGGCTGCAATGAGTAATAACAATATGGGGAAGAAAAGTGACTCCAAGAAAGCTGATGATAAAGACAAGTTGTTTTGTACCCACTGTTGGCGCTCGCGACATGCATGTGACACATGTTGGGAAATTAACGGGAAGCCCAAGTAGGTAGTGAAGAACCAAGAATAGGGTAACTGTGATGGTGAACCTCTGAAAGATGTAAAATAGTTTCAAAGGTTAGTGGGGAAGTTGATTTATTTGTCCATGACTCGTCCAGACATTGCCTATTCAGTTGGGGTTCTGAGACAATTCATGCACTTTCCTAAGAAACCTCACTTGGAGGCAGCAGAGAGAGTTCTTAGATACTTAAAAAAGTATCCAGGAACATGTCTACTATTCAGTAAGCATAATCATCTAAAGGTGGAAGTCTTTACAAATGCTGGTTGGGCAGGTGCGGTGGAGGACAGAAAGTCCACAAGTGGGTATTGCACATTTGTGGGAGGAAACCTAGTGACCTGGAAAAGCAAGAAACAAAGTGTGGTAGCAAGGTTAAGTGCTGAAGCGGAGTATAGGGCTATGGCACATGGGGTGGTTGAAGTTCTTTGGCTTAAAAATCTTCTAGGGGAGCTTGGAGTTGCTGTTCACAATCCTATGTCTCTTTATTGTGACAACAAGGCAGCCATTAACATAGCCAACAATCCTGTCCTACATGAGAGGACCAAGCACATTGAAGTGGACAAACACTTCATGAGGGAAAAATTGGAAAGAAAGGAAATTTGCATCCCTTATGTCAACTACAAGGAACAACTTGTTGATGTCCTCACAAAAAGACTTCCATACTCGCGGCACAATGAGTTGTGTGACAAGTTGGGTATGATAGACATATACAGCCCAACTTGAGGGGGAGTGTTGTGAATCTTATTTATTGGTTCTGTGTTAGTATGTTGCCAGCCTAGTCTATCTAGGTGCTGACAGCTAACTTTCTTTTTTTCTTGTTAGTTGTTTGTTATTAGGAACTGCCAGGGGCATTCTTGTAACTTCAGTTCTTATTACATTAAGTGAATATAAATAAGAAGCTGGGAACGACCAGCCCAGAGTTTTTGAGTCTCAATCGGCTCTCTCTTCTCTTCTCCTCTACGTTCTCTTCTCCTCTTTCTTCTCTCCTCTCTCTCTCGTCTCTCTCAGGAAGGAACACAAATTCCTCCCATTGGAACTTCTACCCACATGCTCCTCTTTGTATTAAACTTCTACCCAGCTACTTCTGAAATGGATTTTTAGACATCCAATTATCTTTTTCTATTGATTGTTTTTATTAATGAGGAAAGATCCAACCATATTTCATTAATCATTAAATCCATTTGAATTTCCGACAACATGATTCTAGCAAGCTAAGTTTCAATAAAAAACTCAAGAATATAAAAAAAAATATTCTCTTTTGTTGATAAAATATTGAGTAATGCAAAACGGAGTTTGTATCAGATTTTAGATGTAGTAGGCATAACTTTAAAAACAAGGAAAATTAGTGCAATGAGTTCACTAAACTACCCTTAGTTGGCATAAGGAATGAATATCATACCTAAAAAGGTTTTGATGGCTGTAAGTTTTATGATTTACAATTTTACATACTTTTCCCTGTTTTGAAGTTCTTAAGTTTTCTTTTCCCACTTCTTTCTCTTATTTCTCTCTCCTAAAATCATTGATATTGCAACTTTTGTGAATCAGACTTTTGCAAAACATGCTGCCTAACAATTACTTCATTAAGTTTGAATAAGTTCTACAGATGTTGCTAATGCAGGAGCCAATGGTCATATATGGAATTTTCTATTTTTTTTTTTATGTATTTTGGGTAACAAGGTCATTTAGTCTTTAGACATTGCATGTGGGGCCCAGGTTTCATAGATTGCAATGCCTCAAAATAAAGGCATTTTCTACATAGCACAACTAAATGGCGAAGACTCCGGTCTTCTAAAAACTCCTTTAATAAGAAATTTAAAAAGAAAAATCAGTTATTTTAATGTAACAGAAGCTTTCAATTGAAACTCAACACCAAAGTCGATAATTGAAGAATGAAAAGGTGGTCTGGCACATACCCAACATAGTTTTGGCACAAATTCTCATGTGATGTAGCTTGGATAATCAACTTCTGAACTTGCAGTTTAACAGATAAACCATGATCAACTTCACGAGCATCTCCAGAAATCAAAGTACTATGGTCTAGTGTGTGTTGCATGTAGCTAGTGGTGCCAGGCATAGAAGAACCAGTAGAAAAGTCACGTCCCGTAAGTTTATTACTCATCCGAGCCATAACAACCACCGCACGCTCATTTAGAACCTCATTAGCATCACCAAGTTGGTTGACAGCCTAAAGGCGGCGAATTGAAATGAAAGAATGAAATGATAGAACCAACACAAAAAAGTTCAGAATATTCATGATACAATGGAACAACCAAAAACAATCACCTGAAGAAGTTCCCTCTCACGAGCACCCCGCAAAGGTTGTTGAAGCTCTCTATTTGGTGCTGCTTCTTCACTATTCACAACTGGCTGGACATGCGTGCTTGCAAAACTTGACATTTGTGGCACTTCATTAAAATTGAAAAGTCGCCAATTTATAAGAGGATCGTGTACAAAGGCCTGAAAATAGGTTGCATTAAGAACTATTAACATGACATAAAATCAAAGATGATATAAAGATTTAATCCATGAAAAGTGACCAATTAGCAGACCAATAAATTTCCTACAATTGACATCTAGTTCCAGAAAAGCATACAAAATGTTTACTAAGATGGCCAAGAGGCTGTTTGATAACAGCTGAAGTGGTTGGACTGAATGACTTATTACTTTTGTTTTTTAGTGAATGAATTTTTAAAGAGGTTGTTAGCTTCTTGATGGCTGAAATTGGGTTGGTTACTATGCCCTCAAAATAATTTTTACTTAATTATTTCATCCACTAAAGGCAAAGCAATGAGTCATTCAGTTCAACAACTTCAGCTGCTATAAAAAAAACCCCTAATACAAAATAATTAAAAACTAAGGTAACTCATAGATACATGTCAAGTTCTGAGAGTTCAAGTTCATTTCAAAATTTTGATAATGAATCCACAAGAAATGAAGCTTTTGTAATTGTGCAAAAACAGAGCAGGAAAAAAGAAAAAGAATTGCCTCTTAGATAAACATACTGGAGAAATCTTTCTTTTCACTGTTTGTTTGTTTACACTGCCTCAAATGCTGGTTGATCTTCCCCTTACCCTTTAAGAACCTTTGACCTGAACTGGGTCATTCAACACTGGTCTATTCAACATAATTTATTTCACATGGCTAAATCCTAATAGTCTATCTCTCTTCTTATTTTGTTGCCAACAGGGTTACACTGATTCCCTTGAGATTCATCTGACACTTTTCAGATCCGATCTCTCAGTTTTGCTCATCTATCCCAGGTTCTATGCAATGCCCTGATTACCCAACATTCTTTAAGTACATACATCTCTTACATTACACCAAACAGCTCTACCTCTACATTATAAAGGAGCATTTTGTGTAATTATCTGTTTTCGAAACTTTATGAAATATTAGTATCATATCTTCAATTAGTGACCTGTGAATATGTTGATATGGTGAAATTTCTTAGGAAAGCCATGAGAATGATAGCTGATCAAATTATATTTCTAAAGGTAGTAATAGATAATAATTAGTTTGCATGACCATACCTCCATCATAGCCATGACACTATCCTTGTTTGTTCGGAGAACCTGCATCACATTTTCGCAAGTTGAACGGAAGTTTCCCTCAATGCCACTAACCTCCATAGCTTTCACAAGCATTCTAGTTAAGCGGAAGGGAACCTGTATCACAGTTTTAGGATTAGGAAACTAACATATTTGATTAGCCTTAGCCAAGGAACCATAATGTCCATGAAGCTTATGATAAAACCATATCTACTATTTGGAAGAATACCTTCTCAGGAAACTTCTCCCGATTCATAGAAGCTTCAAAGCAATCTCCAAAATCGATATGCAATATTTTCCCACTGAAAAACATGATAATTGATGGTTGAAAAAGATAAATATATGTAACTTGTTTCTATACAATTAAAAAAGGTAAATAAATTGTACCTGTAACGATGCAACATAAGATTACTTGGATGTCGATCACCCAATCCAAGTAAGTAACCAACCTGTAACACATGCAACTTTTTCATAAGCTTTTGTACTGACAATGCAATGGAAAAATGACTAAGAATATACATATGAGTGCATACCATACTCATGACAGCCAAGCTTCTTGTATAATTTGTCCTACGATCCAGCCATACCTCAGAAGTACGGCTTTTTAACCACAAAACCTACCAATGCTAATTACTGGTTAAAAAAGCCATAATAAATTTGCACAAAGGAGAAGAGTATTAAGAACCTTCAGTCTGAGATCATAGAAATTGTTCCCCACATGGTAATGATCAACTAGTTCAAAAGGAGATGACAAGTTCTGATGAAAGACAAGAACATAGAGAACCCATGGTCTGCAGTTCTGAAAACCTTTATCCCACATGACTACAAAATGTTTTTTTTTTTTTTTTTTTTTTTTTTCTGGAAATAAATGAACATAAGAACAAAGAACATACCCTTGACAAGTCATTTCCTTCAGTATTTTGCAAAGCATGCTCAAAAACTTCCACTTTAGCTATAAGTGGCAAGTGGTCATAGTCAGGTGCAAAAGCTAGCATAAGTTTATGCTCTTGGTTTAAGGTGATCTGGAACTCACATGGAATGTGAAACAATAAGATAGAATTCTATAGTTACAATATGTAGGAAAGAAATACAAATTTAGTAAGCTAACCTTTCTAGCATCTCTGTATTCCCGTATGAGATGGTGAAGTGTGTCACAATTTGGAACCCATCCTATCAATCCACTGTTTGGAGATAATGGAATAACAGCATATCGTTGAATAGAAAGATCCTTTTCAGCAGTTTTTCTTGAATTCTCTAGCAGAGTATTGACCAGGCCAAAAAGCTAAAGGAAACAAAAAAGGCATTTATGTTAGCCATGACCAAAATTCTTCCCAGCAGCAAGGATGCTTAAAAAGAATAATGCAAAATTGTCATAGCAACTCGTATATTTAGTATAGTATTTGATGCCAAGTGCCTAATCATCAGCACACGGACTTCATTGTGCATGGTGTAAGGAAATTGATGAATTGCATTATCTGTTAGAAAGGAAGCAGACCTGCATGACACGTTCATCTTGGCGCAAATCTTCATGTCCCTTTAGCAAGAAAGCATAGTCTTCCCCATCACTTCCATGAATTGTCAACTTTCGGGGTCGTTGCTTAGATGTTATGACAACAAGCTGTGGTGCAAATGAAGCAATTGTCACCACAGGTGATCCTGAAAATAACAAAAGATGGATCCGAAATTAAGTGTCATCTGACCCAAGGACTAAGTATGCACATATATATGTATGTGAAAAAGTTGCCCAAATACCAGCACGGTATGTCCCAGGTACAGCCAACTCCAAATTGCGGCAACTCAACAACTCTGGGGAAACGGACTGTTACAAAATGACGAGGAAATTAGGAAAATGACCTTAAAGAGAACATTTTCATCTCAAAGACAAAAGATATTCCCACCTGCAAGTCCAACGTAGTAAGACTAGGAAGCTGCTTGTCTATGCGTCTGAATACATGATAATAAAGATCCCAAGCCTAGCAATGAAATAATGCAATCATTAATATCAAGTATCCAGAATACAGAATTCCTCGGGAATTGATATTGTTAAATGTCAAGCCAGGACCAAAAAAATTTATGTACATACCACAGAGTTAGCAGTTCAGTATTTAGAAGAGAAAGTAATATGAATCAGAAGCCTCTAGTAAGTAATGAAAAAACATAATTAGAAAAGAAGTAAATGTTAAGACACAAATGACTGAAACAGGGAGACAAGTGTACAAGAAAAGGCCACATCAACCTTTAAACAATACAACCGAAAACCAACCACTCGAACAGAATAAATAACAGAACTATACAAGTGGATAGGCTGGTGTAACTGATTTGTGTAACTGATTGTATCACAGTTATAAATAAGGAAAGAAAGATCAGATTGATTCTGGGAATTCTCTCTCTCTCTCTCTCTCTCTCTCTCTTCAGGAGGTAGGCTCCCTCGAAGATCCCTGCGTTAGGCAGTTACCTAACAAGTTGGTATCAGAGCTAAGATGCCGAGCACAAGGTCACCCTCGATGGAGAACAGGGTCGACAACATGGAAGGGGAGATGCAGCGAATGTCGGCAGACATTAAAGAAACGAAGGAGAACTTTGCGTTGCTCGGACGACTGGAGCAGATACCGCTGGGTTTGAATCGAGAAGGGCAAGAAATTACAGTGATACCAGTCATCGGAGCGGATCAGGAACCAACAGAACAGCAAGAATCGAGTTTCCCATCTTTGCAGGGGGTGATCCAACATCTTGGCTTCTTCGAACAGAAAGGTATTTTGATTACCATGACACGCCTGGACCTGATCGCGTTCCCCTGGCTTCTGCACACCTGGAAGGAGAAGCGRTCGTCTGGTACCAGTGGTACCAGCGACGACACCCAAGAGCCACATGGGCGGACTTCACAGATGCCTTAACAATAAGATTTGGAGCATCGACCTTTGAAAATTATGATGAAAGCCTTGCCAAATTACGACAGACCGACTCTGTCCAACATTACCAGATGGCATTCGAAAGATTGGCTGTGCACGTGCAAGGGTGGCCGGAAAACGCATTGGTCAGCAGTTTTGTCGGCGGACTAAAGGAAGAACTGCAACTGGAGGTTAAAGCCATGCAACCTACCACCGTTCTTGATGCAGCAGCCTTAGCTCGACTCCATGAGGATAAACTGAATCGAGCAAGAAGAATTAATCAACCTTTGGGAGCCACAGTTAGACCAGGTATACTGAATTTGGAACCTGGTATCTTGGGCAAACCGGATTCCAGACCAGGAGTTGGACTCATGGGCAAGGAAGCCAACTCCAGTTCAGGCCCACTCGCCCTAGCTAAGAGGTTAACCTGGGCCGAGATGCAAGCCCGTTGAGAAAAGGGCATTTGTTATGCTTGTGGTGACAAATTTGGACCGGGCCATCATTCCAAGATCCAGCAGGTATTCTTCCTTCAGCCCGAAACTGATAACACAGAGGAACCACCTGACATCAGCGAGCTAGTGGATAACCAAGAATGGGGGCAGTTGACAAAAGAATATCCAGAAGTATCCTTGCAAGCTTTAACCGGTCTTGCATCCTCTCAAACTACGAGAGTAATGGGACTGATACAAGGGCGCCATGTGTCGGTTCTCATAGACAGTGGCAGCACCCTCAATTTCGTTACTCAAACATTGATCAGACAATTAACGATTCCGGTCCAACCGTCCACAACATTCTGGGTGCACGTAGTTAATGGGAGCAACCTGGTGCATGACAGTATATGCACAGGGTTAAAACTGAAAATACAAGGACACGAGTTCGAGGTAGACCTACATCCCCTAGAAATCAGTGGAGCGGATGTAGTTTTCAAAGTCCAATGGTTAAGGCAACTAGGGCCGGTGATATGTGACTGGGCCCGCCTCACAATGGACTTTCAAGTGGAAAAATCACAGGTGCATATTCAAGGGCAGATGTCCAGGGATCCAGGGCCCATTAGCCTCACCACTCTAAGAAAACAAGCGGCAGATCCAGCCCACATCATTCTAATGCAGATAGACTCCCATTGGAACGGTCCAATTCTAGCCAAAGGAAATAATTCCAGCAGATCTAAGGAATTCTGCATACAACTACAACAGCTACTTCAGTAGTTTTCGTTGATCTTCGAAAAGCCTAAAGAACTTTTATTGGAACGTGCCCATGATCATTGCATTCCCTTGCTGCCTGGAGTTGCACCCACAAATGTAAGGCCCTATTGTTACCCTTATTTTCAGAAACCAGAGATTGAGAGACAAGTGAAAGGTATGCTTGATAGAAAAATTATACAACCCAGCCATCGCCCATTCTCCTCACCGGTATTACTTGTCAAAAGGAAGGATGTGACATGGTGGTTTTGTATAGACTATAGAGCCCTGAACAACATTACTGTGAAAGATTGATTTCTCATACCGGTGATTGATGAACTACTAGATGAACTCGGCCAGGCCACAATATTCTCCAAACTAGATCTGAGATCAGGATATCATCAAATTCGGGTCCATGGTGGCGACATCCACAAGACCACCTTTTGTACACATGATGGGCATTATGAGTTCTTGGTCATGCTGTTTGGATTGACCAATGTGCCAGCTACTTTCCAAGCATTCATGAATGATGTATTTTGACCCCATTTGCGCAAATTTATACTAGTTTTTTTGATGATATAATAGTATATAGTGCTACATGGGACGAACACCTAGTGCATTTACAAATTACCTTGGAATTACTAAGGACTCATAACTCTTTGCAAAGGAGTCAAAGTGCGCATTCGGACAGACTCAAGTACACTACCTTGGGCACGTAGTTGAAAACGACACTGTAGCGGCAGACCCATAAAAATCGCAAGCATGATAAATTGGCCCCAACCTCAAAATGTCAAGGAGTTACGGGCCTTCTTGGGCCTAACAGGGTACTACTGTCGATTCATCAGAGGGTATGGACTGATTGCAGCACCTTTGACAAGTTTACTTAGGAAGAATGGTTTTTTCTGGACTATGGAGGCCCAACAGGCCTTTGAGACACTAAAAACAACTGTTTCGTCTCCACTGACGCTCGCACTTTGAGATTTCACAAAGGACTTCATCATTGAATGTGATGCATCAAACCAGGGAGTGGGTGCGGTTCTCATGCAAGAGGGGAGGCCACTAGCTTTTTTCAACAAAGCATTGACATCACAAAGATGGGCCAGGTCAGTATACGAACGAGAACTGATAGCAGTTGTTCTTGCAGTTCAGCGATGGTGACCCTACCTTCTAGGGAGGAGGTTCATCATACGAACGGACCATCACAGCTTGAAATTTCTGTTGGAACAGTCAGTGTTATCCCCGGAACAGCAGCGGTGGGTAGCCAAATTACTTTGCTATGATTATGTCATTGAATACAAGGTGGGGCACACTAACAAAGTGGCAGATGCACTGTCACGCCAACCACAACTATTCCCACTACTACTCACGTCCCCAATATGTTCTTTCATGGATCAGTTACGGGAAGAAGCTGAAAGAAATCCAAAATTGAGCAAGCTGCGTTCACAGGTCCAGGAGGACCCTACCAGCCACCCAGGGTACACAGTGGAGAATAACTTGCTGTTTTATAAACACCGACTGGTGATACCACAGGATTCAGCCCATATTCATCAACTTCTTGAACTGTTCCACTCATCACCAGCAGGAGGCCACTCAGGAATTCTACGCACTAACAAGAGACTAGCCACCCAATTCCATTGGAAAGGCAAGAGGAAATCGGTCCAACAATTCATAACCGAATGTGTCATTTGCCAAAAAAATAAGGCGGATACCCAGAGCCCAGCAGGCCTGCTACAACCACTCCCAATTCCTACACAAGTGTGGGCTGATATATCCATGGACTTCATAACGGGGCTGCCCCTTTCCTATGGCAAGTCCGTCATTCTCGTAGTTGTTGATAGATTCACCAAATACTGCCACTTTCTCCCTCTCCCCCACCCCTTCACAGCTTCAATTGTGGCTGAGATTTTTACTAAGAAGGTGGCATGGCTGCATGGTACCCCTAACTCCATTGTCTCAGACCGCGACCGAATTTTCATGAGTCATTTCTGGGCAGAACTTTTCCGGTTACAAGGAGTGAAGCTCTTCAAATCTACTAGCTACCATCCTCAAACAGACGGACAAACTGAGGTGGTTAACCGGAGTCTGGAAACCTATTTAAGGTGCTATGCTGGTGATAGGCCACGACAATGGCTCAAGTGGCTCCATTGGGCTGAATGGTGGTACAATACCACTTATCATAGTGCAGCAGGAATGACTCCATTCCGGGCTCTATAAGGATAGGACCCACCTACCCTACTTCCATATGAGAAAGGTTCTACGGAAGTAGCAGCAGTAGAAGACCAACTCCTCCAATGGGATGTAATGTTACAAGAGCTCAAATCCCACCTCCGTCGAGCCCAATAATGGTTGATAGACTCATACAACAAGAAGCATAGGCCAGTTCAGTACCAAATTGGAGATCAAGTCTTCCTTAAACTACAACCATACAAGCAAATTTCAGTAGCAGGCTGCGGGTGGAACAAATTGAGTCCTAGATACTTCGTCCCATTTCAGATTGTTGACCGCATTGGGTCCGTGGTATACAAACTTGACCTTCCAGCGATGTCAAAATTGCACCCTGTATTTCATGTATCCCTATTGACAACAATCCTTCCATCATTTTTGGAAGACGGCCAAGTTCAAACTGAACCTACCCATATAACAGATTTCAGATGGGTGCGCAAAGGTCATCACATTGAACGAGAAGCATTGGTGGTGTGGTCAGGTCTCCCACTTGAAGATACAACTTGGGAACCTTACTTGGACTTACAGAATAGATTCCCACATCTTGACCTTGAGGGCAAGGTCTCTTTCAAGGGAGGAAGAACTGTTAATGATAAATGGCTGAAACAGGGAGACAAGTGTACAAGAAAAGGCCATGTCAGCCTTTAAACAATACAACTGAAAGCCAACCACTCAAACAGAATACATAACAGAACTATACAAGTGGATAGGCTGGTGTAACTGATTGTATCACAGTTATAAATAAGGAAAGAAAGATCGGAAGGGAACAAGATTGATTATGGGAATTCTCTCTCTCTCTCTCTCTCTCGCTTCAGGAGGTAGGCTCCCTCGAAGAGCCCTGCGTTAGGCAGTTACCTAACAGTAAATCTTAATGAACCATCAATTAAATGTTAAAGAACACTTTGTCAAGTTCAGATGGTTAATCAAGAAACCTTGCAATTTCCCCTTATTTAAGGTCATGTTTTAAAACACAGAGACATGATGTGAGGCGTTCTACTACCTTGGTGTTATTTCTTTTCTTTTCTTTCTTTCTGTGTGAGGCATGCATGAAGCTTATGCCTCATGCAAAAGGTGTTAGAAGTTTATGCCTCAGGGCATTTTGAGTAGGGAGTCCAACTTGGGTGGCTATGGTTGGGGTTTTGTCAAGATTTCAATCATAGTTTTCAAGGCGCCACATGATGTGAGGCGTTCTACTACCTTGGTGTTATTTCTTTTCTTTTCTTTCTTTCTGTGTGAGGCATGCATGAAGCTTATGCCTCATGCAAAAGGTGTTAGAAGTTTATGCCTCAGGGCATTTTGAATAGGGAGTCCAACTTAGGTGGCTATGGTTGGGGTTTTGTCAAGATTTCAATCATAGTTTTCAAGGCGCCAAGGTGAGGCTAGGCGACCATGGGGTGCCCAGGCGGGCGCCTAGCTCTCGCCTAGGCGATGGAATTTAAAAATAAGAAGCCGATGGATTTCTACCCCTTTTGTACTAGTTTTTTTGGTTTTATGTATTCTGCACTTACTTTTGTGCTTGTGTTTCATGCAGTGTTGCTTGATGAGAACAATTACTAAAATAAAAGAAGAAAATGAAGAAGGGGCGGAGCCCCTGTTCTAGACCCAGAAAAAGAAGGTGAAAAAATATTAAAACAAAAGAAAAAAATACGAAGAAGAATAGAAGGGGCTCTGCCCCTGTTTCAGACACCAATGATGAGAACAAAAAAAGGGCTGAAAAATGCAAGAAGCTAAGAACAAAAGAAGGGGGCGGAGCCCCTGTTCTAGACCCAGAAAAGCTGGTGAAAAAATACTCAAATAAAAGAAGACTATGAAGAATTTCAGACACCAATAATGAGGGAAAAGGAACTGAAAACACGCATGAAATTTCAGAACAAAAGAAGGGGGCGAAGCCCCTGTTTTAGTCCAATAATATGATTCAAACCAGGAAAGAAGAATGGTTTTAGTCCAACAAGGAAGAGGAGAACAATAGGGCGTATCCACTGTTTTAAACCAGTGGAAAAAGAGAACAAAACAAAGGAGGAAACTGATTGACTCACCTTGACTTAGAGAATTCTGTCGGAACGATGGAGGGCTGTTCTCTCTTCTTCCTCATTCGATTCTTTTGTAAAGTGAATGAAAACCCTTGAGATTATTTTGTTTATACTTTCCTCATAACAAAAAACTGATAACATGCAACATATCCTATTATAAAAACTAACACCAACCAATAAAATATTATATATTATATATTTATTTTTATTTAATAAAATAGTAGTTGATCAAGACTACAATCAGTCTTGAGTTCGAAAGCAAAAGAAAGATTTCAAAAGAAAAGAAGAAAGGGAGAAAAGAAGAAGCACACGAAGGGCTTTTAGAAAAGAGAGAGAGGGTCAATCATAATGATCTGCCGACCCACTCTTAATATTTATATATGTTGACTAATTGTAAAAGGACTGAATTGCCCTTATTGCTTACATGGCAAATAAACTAATAAAAAAACTGTAACAACAAACTGAAATAACTACCAACTAACACTGACACAACTAACAAAAAACATATGCTATGCTGCCATACGAAC